>JAECUM010019732.1:0-13750 GCA_016617855.1 Megalonaias nervosa
ACACACACACACACACTCTCTGATAAGTGCCACAAACACCGAAAAGAGTATGATAAATATTAAAGTCAAGGCTCAAGGACAATGATAATTGTAATCCAGTTTCAATGTATATCAGGCAAAATCCCAATAACAAGCGAGATCACGTGTTATGAACAGATATGACCAATAGAAATACTTGTAGGAAGAATAGTAATATGTTTGATGTCATCAATTATACCATTGGAGACTTGTTGAGAATAATAAAATTCACCGCTGTTGACCTCAATATTAATTGATCAGGCGAGTCTCCATAACTGAAATGATTAAGACAAGTACTTACTGAAATAAAATTGTTACAATCTTCTTTTGTACTGGCACGTTAAGGAAATCGGCTTGTCAATGCTACCCTAGGCATGACAAGATGATTTAGGTTTGTAATAAACCTACTGCATAATGTATAATAGCTGTAAACATTTCGGTGTAATCTAACGGTTTATTTTTATTGTAGTGTAATGTTACAGTTAACCTTCTCATCTTCAAATGTTCTCCTTAAATATGAGTCAATATTTTGAGGAAACAAAGGAATACATTTTTTAATTCGTTTCCTAAGAATCAAAATATTCTATGTTAAAGGTATTTTATAAACCAACAGTTTGAGACGAAGCGCTTGCTTTTTGGTACAAAGTAGGATTTTCAGAAGTGAACACTAGATTTTCCAATAACCGAGGGAAGGGAGCGCATACTCTTGGAAAGAATTCTCTTGTTCACATTGTAATTTTTTTCCATAGAATTATTATGAAAGTTTGATTTAGATTTCATCGACATCAACAGCTGGAAAGTTAGTATTATTCCTCTAAAGGCCTCGTAGTATGATAACATCATCTTGATGATCTCCTTATCTAGGTGTATCTATCCTTTTTTTGGATGTGAGGTTTCATT
This sequence comes from Megalonaias nervosa, assembly GCA_016617855.1. NCBI lineage: Eukaryota > Metazoa > Mollusca > Bivalvia > Unionida > Unionidae > Megalonaias > Megalonaias nervosa. The sequence goes on from JAECUM010019732.1 coordinate 919, forward strand.
GCTTTTCTTCTCGTTCTTATAGATGCTAATTTGGGATCAACACAACACAATATATCTCAGAGAAGTTATTAAATTCAGAATCACTGCTATTAAACACGTTACAAAAGAACTGCCCTTTTGTAAAGTGAATATTCAAATTGTGAACTCTAGAGAGCTGATTTCCATGGGCCGCTAGTCTTTAGGGAAACACCTTTGAAAGTTCGACAATTCTGCAATGATATGACCACAGCGAAACGTTGATTGGCTTCCATACATGTAGCAAACTGACAAAAGGTTTTGGTAAGCTCAAATCATTATGGAAGTTTTAGAACATGTAGCAAAATGGAAACAAAATAGAATAATTTTCTTTGTTTAACCCACAAAATAATGTCCACACAATACAAGTTTCACAAACGAGAGAGCCCATAAGATTCCTTATATGTATGTACGTGAGCGAGAAAAGGTGTACCAGTGGCTTAAAAAAGGTTCAAGCGACATTTGTATGATTCAGCACGTTATAAATAACTGTTTTCAATCTTCTGTGTAACTGTCTGTGACATACGTGTCAATGTCAAGAACTATGCATGTCCTAAATCAATGTGTTTCATTTTAAAGAAACTTTATTATCATCTGGAATGTGAAGATCCGCAAGTTCACATGTATTAATATATTAACCAGAGATGTCCCTGTACTCCGTGGTTAGAACAATGAAGGTAAAACTTTTTATTTTATGATCAGAAGTAGACGGTTTAGTAGGAATACACTATAAAGTAATTAATATATTTACCTTGCTAACAATTTGAATTATATTGTGTAAAATACGGATCCGATTATGAAAGCCTCTTTGAAGTATGAAAAAAAAGGATTAGAAATTGCAGAGATCTGCCAGATACTAAACCTTTTATTTTGATATGCAAAAGTGGTTTCCAGAGTCTGAGTTTTCAGAGTTTAGCTCACATGGGTAAAGGCTGAAGTTATATATACTGTTGGAAAGCAATATATATATTTTCTACCATTCCTATTTTAAATTTAGATTTCATATTTTGCTAATATCAGTGCCAGTGGATTGACACTAATATAATCTAATAGATTAGAGAGTTATAAATCAGGAAGCAGGAATCCAACTGTTGAAACATCCATAGTGTCGTTTTTACCTAAATAGTGAGAGTTTACTTATAAAGTGTTTGGTTCATTATTTTGCTTATTTCAAAATTAAAAATGTGAGTGGTTTAGCCTTGGCAAGCTTGCATTTTAGTTCGATAAAAGACGCTGTAACCAAATTTCGATTGCCACTTTGTTTTGTTATGCAATCAATACTCATCTATCCTCGATTTCTCCATCGTTTGCAAACGTGATTATGATTCAGATGAGAGTTCAAATGGCTGTATAAACACTTTTGCTGCTGTATATCATGAAGAGAGTTGTTTTCTTCCCCTAAATACATGTTTAACATGTATACGCTACTGTATGGGTGACAGTGCTTATCGTGTAGTGTTTCTAATCATGGAAGTTCAGTCACTGACATTTTGCACGATTCCTCTGAAAGAGTTAATATCTGAAGATGACTTTGTTACCTGGAGTTTGTTTTTACCTATTCTTCATGGCACATCCTTATTGATTACGTAAATGTGTAATAGATGGTATACAGTCTAGACATATTCATCCTGATGAGAGGGATGGGGGAGTAGTAGAAGAAGAAATATTAAATTCGACTCAGTATGTAAATACAAATAAGAATAACATACATAAGGGCAGACATATTTCCTAAACGGGAAAATAAAGTACTTCTGAAACTGATATCGTCACTGTTTGGATAAAAATTGGTATCGCCATCGTGGCGATATAAATAATTTTCTCCAAATGATGTATTTCAATATCATTATGAAATATGTAATAAATAAAGGTAAATAAATAAAGGTACGTTTAGTATTGCAAAAGCCAGGTTACCGTACTAAGATAACTAGAAAAACCATTGACACATTTTTTGCCTTAATGAATGACGATTTTTAAAACCGCAATATATTATATACCTAATATTAAATTTGCATTAATACCCCCTACCCAAAAAATGGAAGAATACGTTTGATTCCTTATTTTGGGACCGAAGAAATTATTCATATAACTAGTTCGTTGTTTAAAAATGTAATCAGCTCTTTTATAACGCTTTTTATATCTGTGAGCTGCTATGTCATAGGCGTATATACGTACAATGCATTATTATTATTATTATTATTATTATTATTATTATTATTATTATTATTATCAACGCAGACAAAATATACTAATGATCACCATTTCAGAATATTGAAAAGTGATGCTAAGCACTACTTTAATCTAATCTAAACATGTCTAAAATAAATGAAAAGATTCTCCGATCTGATTTAATTCAGGCACTGATGGAACAAAGCCATGTTAATGTGAAACAGTTAAGAAGAAGACATTACAGACTAGTTACGATCATCATGTTTCAAATTTAACATCAGATGTATTCTTAACTGGCTGTTATCCGTCTGCTAATTTCACCAACTGTCGACGTGGCTGTTATTAAACACAAAGAAAAGTGGTACAAGCTGTTCTGAATCTTGAAATACTAAGATAGAGAAATTGGATGATTATATTAATTAATTTGATTAACTAATCATTAAGATCGTTGAAAACGTGAACATCGTTTAAGTTTCAGGTAAGAGCGCATGTTTAATGATTATTGTGTTAAAACCTAACGCCTGTTTAACGACTGTGTTAATACATAACGCCTGTTTAACGATTGTATTAAAACATAACGTCTGTTTAACATTATTGCTCTTTGTTTTCCCTTCATTTCGGTAGTAGATTCATGAGAAAAATCCCTTTCTTTCAACTAACAATTTAGACTTGTAAGTTTAAAAATCGATATAATTGGCTATTTGGACAAAACGAACCAACCCTTCTTAATTTGAACTCCTTGTTAAAATAATCTTTGATCCGCATTCATGTCCATATAAGACAACTTCATTCCCGTCTGTCTTGTCTCAGAACCCAACATTATACTTCACGTCAATTATGATTCAATTTTCGTTTGGATGAAAACGCACATGCCACTACCAATCGCAGCTTTGATGCTTATGTGGAAGGGTATAGAATTCAGAGGTAAAAACATCAATGGCTCGTATACTTTTCTATACAAGATGTTCCAATCTGACTCGTGTATACAACTAAATATGAGTTGGCTTCGAGTAATATATATATATATATAGTATATATATATATATATATATATATATATATATATATATATATATATATATATATATATATATATATATATATATATATATATATATATATTTCCTGCCATTTTACACTTTTTAAAGAAACAACTCCGTACTGCAAAGGAATATGTTTAATTTCCATTTTTTAGGAAAGGGGTAAGACGGATTTCTAGCATGTTTATGGCTTGGGTCCTGCGGGGAAAACTGCAGGTCCCGGATCTCAGACTACCGCTATTTTCAGGCCCTGCAAATAGATACAGAATTAAATGTGAAGTTTTGTATTTTCAAACTTGCAATTTTATTGAGGGGTATTTGAAAAGTTCTGAATATTTTTAATAGCGTTTTTGTTTATTTGAACCTGTCAATAAATTTATTGACAACAAAATAACATCTGTAATGATCCGCCGCTATAAATGCTGCAGACCGGAAACCTGTAGATATATGCGTGCGGCGTAACATAGTGTCGATGACAATGACGTAAAAATGTTAGAGAAGGAGAACAATTCGGCTGCTGATCAAAAAACATAACTTTAAACTCCGGGCGATCTTTGAGTGAATACAAAATAGTATTTAATATATTTGAATAATCAGACTGGGAAAGTGTGTAGAGGTGCATGATGAGTACTTTGAGTGGATGCACTGTTGTACTATTCACTAATAAAGAACTTTGTTGTACAGTGCACTAAATATTCAAAACTTTTTAAATATCCTAATAAACATGTCAGTGTATCATAATTTCAATTTTAGAATGTAAGAACTTGAAGGAAACAAATGTTTGAAGCTCTGTCTAGCAAATCTCACTTTGACCATTATAAACTCCACTCCCAAGCCAACACTTCCAACCCTGATCAGTCAGCATCGTATATTATTTATTAGTCGCATCCAACTGCAAGCTACAGATTTCCTCATCTGCCGTCGCATAAAACTGGCATATCTGGGTCTCTGCAGTGTTTTAGGAATAATCAATAGTGCAAACAACACAGACCCTGATCTGCAGGCATATTAAGCGACACCAGATCAGGGTCTAAGTTGTTTGTAGTTGGACTCGACTTATAAGCGAATATAGTCGGTCGTTTAATACCTTTGGCGGTGTAAAATTGCCGTCATTTCCTCGTGTCACACAGAGCATAAAATATTTATTATAAATTTAAACTTTGCCTTTTTTAGAGGTTTGTAAGTAAAGAATTGGCTGCTGCAATAATTTGTTAATACAAGTGCTCTAGTTAATTAAAAATGAATGGGAAAAGATGCGAGAAGAATAAACTCCGCAAATTTTGATACAATTCTTAGAGTTGTTGGTCTTCTCTGTTGAACAATCGTGTCATAAATAACCTTGTAGTATTTGCCAATCAAAATGAAATTGATAATTGCTCTTAATTAGGCATTATCAGTGATTAAAGGGCTCAAGTTTTTATGCCGATATGTATGTCTTTGTTTTTATTAAATTTGCTACACTACCGATACATGGGTGATGTACAATAAATTAAATTGATTTGTAAAGAATTAATTTTGCTGGGCATTGCGGACCGATATTAGCGAAGTTATTCATTCATTTACACGGTATTGCTGTTGAAATAATATGTACTTTTCATTTCACAAAAATGAATAAGTAGTAGAGCTTAGTTGATGAGTTTCATTACACATCTGCTCAAACCATTATCCGCTAAGTCCATCACAATACACTTTCGCAATTAGAAAAATTTCACTGTATATGAGCACAGTCTTTCAAACTTATTTTAGTACGAGAAATGAGAATAAGTTATGACTTTTAGGCACCTGACTCCAATCTTTACCTGTCATTACACAACAATAATTGTCATGCCTGAACTGTGTACCTTTCACAAGCTTCTAATTGGTTTGAAGCCTTGTGACGTAGGCGTCGTAAAGGTCTGAGTCACCAAAACTAGAGAGGACATCCAGAAAAAAGAGGGACGTCGCATAAGACTCGTCTGTTGACAAGCTCTTCCTAAAGTTTTGGATTCATTAATATTTACAAAATAATTTACATTTGGGCAGGTCTTCTCGGTAAAAAACAAATACTTAAAATGATACCATAACTTCAAAACACCTGTGGATTAAAAGATTGAATTTTTGAATGAGAAACATGCTCACAAGCTATCTCAGACAAGTCCCCGTGTACATTATAACACAGCTGTAATGTGTCGAATTTTGAATAAGTATGGAACCTTAAAATTGAATTCATTGTACATTAAAATTTTATTACAGTCAAGCCAGCAATGTCTTTGTGAACGGTCACTTCGACCTTTTCTTCATGTCAGTGTTAAACTTGAAAGGCCAGCATCTACGGCTCATTTAGAATTGACCCGGGCATCGCAACGCTGTCCTGGGAAAGTAAACATTAAAAGTTACCGACCATAACCGCTTTGATGTGAATCCCATGTCAAATAGTCATTTTCAAAGGGAAGTTGATAGGCATCGTATTTCTCAGATTCTAGGCTGTCAAAACCTGACGAAAGAAATAATTATCTTGGGGAAAAATTAGGAACCGCTAATTACGATTGGTCAGTTTAAATTAACGCGTACACCTTGGAAGTAATGTTGAATTTAAAAGTAACGACCTTGGTTGAATTTCTTTAGTCCGAAATGTCCTGCAAGAGGGTAAGATTTGGCTCCGGGGAAACCTAAAGAACAGTGCTTTCCTCGTTAAAACGAGTAAAGGGGACCAGGTGGCTGTCTTGTAAGAAAAGACAAGCTTTAGTGCTAGGACGCACAAGGGACCAGGTGGCTGTCTTGTAAGAAAAGACAAGCTTTAGTGCTAGGACGCACAATTTCTGAAAAGAACAGCATTAAGGTAAGCAATTTTAATTTTCATGTAATTTTCTATGTTATTTGTCTTGTTTATGCAAATGTGTTTGATATGGCTAGGATTCATACTATGTATCGTTTATTCGATTTCATGGTAATCTGTTGATATGCTAGAGTTGTTATGCAGTTTATTTCTTCAGTTTTACAGTTACTAGTTCATTGATTGAATTGACTGATTACATGCGATCTAAATTTTCAGATGTGTAGGATTTCATAGGGTTATATGATTTAATTTCCTTTGTCTGTTAGGATGATACTGATTATCGTGAGTTAACGATAATTGCATATTTATATCTGACTTTGTAATGCTTAAATAAAAATCTTGTAGGTTAGGGATTGCTGTGAGCTAGAAGTTAGTGAATCTTATGCAATAGTAATCGATAGCATGTATCTTTTTGAGTGGAACTGACTAGGCTGGATGTCTAAGGAGTCATGTGGTAGTGTATGCAGAGAGATACGGAAATGTTATATGCACCGCTCACATGTTAATTTGTTGTCAGCCGCTGTGAAGCGAGGGTGATGATCAATCGAATTAGGTCAGACTTGGATGTATATTACAGTTTATAACTAGAGATAACGATTGTACCTTAATCGAAATACAATCTAAATTTGTAAGGACCATTAATCGTTAAGGTAGCTAGTTTATGCTTTCTGAGTAACGAAGTGAGAGAATTTTATATATGTATAGAAAGTGATACATATAGAGGCTTAGTGGTAATCTTGTCATTCAGGGAACAGTTCCCAGGAACAGACGGGGACAGTCCGAAGACTGAAGTCCGGAAAAGAGATGAAGCGTTCAGAATAGAAAGATCAAGGAAGGTCAAGTATACACGTGAAGGTGAGAAGACGTGTGATACACGAAGACAAAGACCGGAAGCGACGCTAGGTGATGCAAATCAGGCGTGGACATTGTGCTCTTTTCACCACTCGTTACCATGATGAAGCGAATCCAAAATATAACACTGCTATTGAAATTCTGTTAACGTAAATTTGTTTGAATTGAACCTGACACTATCATATTTTGTTATCGATTAAATTGCTATTTTATTGTCTACAGGGGGCTCGTATTGTATTATTTCTTCTCAATAGTCTTGCTCAGTTCTCTGTTGATGTTCTATCTATCCACTCACAATGGCCAATAAAATCGAGGGAGGTCATCCTCTAGATAACGACAGCCAAATCTAATTAACCATCCCTCCTTACCAACAGGGACAACGTTACAACAGCGGTGATTTAGTAAAAAAAAAAGGTTGTAGCTGAACATGCACTTGTCAGTGAAAATTTCACCATCAATAATTCATTAGGACTCAGAAAGTCACCGGTTGATATAATTGATAGTTTCGGAGCCAGGAAAAGTCATGTCATTATGGACCTGTTGTAGACACAATTTTCTCAATTATTTACATAGACTTGTTATCTAAAGCATACAGGTAACATGAGCATTCACTTTATGCTACGTCAGGCTCACCTGTTTACTATTAGTCTCATTTTGCAAGAGACATCTAACGGATGAACACACCGTGTGCAGGAAATCAGTAAACCTCTTTGATGTAATTACTTGACAGACTATTTATCTCTTGTCCTATCAGAGTTCTCAGCTCACCGTGGTCATTAGTTATATGAAAATGATCTGCTGGGTCAGCTGTGATATCATATAGCACCAAAATCATTACAGCCTTTCAAAATATGTTTTTCCTTGAGTATTTTATTATATTGGTGTGTTATAAAAATAGAACAAGGGAAGTTGCAAGGATAATTTACAATTATTTAGCATTGTTCACTTGCAAAAGTTGCAATATCAAGGGTTATAATTGAAGTTTGATAGATTAAGTCAGATGGAAATTGATATCCTATAGTGTCGAAAACAAATATTTGCCAACTGGTATAAATTAAATAAATGTCCTCGATTTTGTTTTTCCCAATTTCATAAATATGCGAAACAAACTTTCAAGAGGAGTATATATTCATTTCTACATTGCTTTGCGCAGTATTAAGATTTTAAGCGCACGTGTAGAATACTGACGGATTAGATACAAGTGTAGAATACTGAAGGAGAATACTGAAGGATGAGCAACACGTGTAGAATACTAAAGGATGAGATACAAGTGTTGAATACTGAAGGAGAATACTGAAGGATGAGCAACACGTGTAGAATACTGAAGGATGAGCAACACGTGTAGAATACTCAAGGATGATTTACACGTGTAGAATACTGAAGGATGAAATACACTTGTAGAATACTAAAGGATGAGATACAGGTATAGAATACCGAAGGATGAAATACACGTGTAGAATACTCAAGGATGAGATACAGGTATAGAATACTGATGGATGAAATACACGTGTAGAATACTGAAGGATGAGCTTGTAGAACACTGAGGGATGAAATACACATGTAGAATACTGAAGGATGCGATTCACGTGTAGAATACTGAAGGATGCGATTCACGTGTAGAATACTTAAGGATGAGATACACGTGTAGAAAACTGAAGGATGAAATACATGTGCATAATACTGAAGGATGAAATACACATGTAGAATACTGAAGGATGAGATACAGGTATAGAATACTGAAGGATGAAATACACGTGTAGAATACTAAAGGATGAGCTTGTAGAACACTGAGGGATGAAATACACATGTAGAATACTGAAGGATGCGATTCACGTGTAGAAAACTGAAGGATGAAATACATGTGCATAATACTGAAGGATAAGATACACATGTAGAATGATGAAATACACGTAGTAATTGCTTTTGGGTTGTTTTTTTTAAATTGTTTTGCTGACATTGGTGGCCTAAAATTTGGCTTAGATTTCACAGCTGCATTAGCTCATCAGATATAAAATCTATGCGTATGCTAAAATTATACCACACAATCCCTACAATTATACTACACAATTATTCTAATTATACCACACTTGTTCTAATTATACCACACAATTATTATAATTATACCACACGTTCCTGATAATGAGCTTTTCTACCTCTTTACCTGCAAAGAGATAGTTTCTGCACAATACTGAACATTCAGAATTGTATAGTTATTTCCTTATGCTTAATAACTTACAACGGTTCTCAGGAACGAGCTAGTTATTATTTTTAAATGGCGTTCCATACTTTACGCTTGCAAAATAGTTTTTTTTTTTTTTATTAAAACAACTTGTGTCATTTACAGTGCTATATAACACAGTTATCCAGGAATACATTCAGTGACAAGGAATTATTTTAGGCAGAAAAGGTGGTCAGTAGTTTTATCACCTTTCACACAAACAGCATAAAGACGAATAGGTGAAAAAGAACAAAGCGCTGTGAATAAGCATCTGTATAATATGGACTAGAATAGCATCTTTATGTTTGCTAGAATCAGTTACTCACTAATTGTGCAATTAAGCACGCTATATATCCGTTTATGACGTACAAAGCCGTCTTGCGCATTCAGAAAGACAACAGAGACAGGGACTTCCGTGTACTCCGTCAGCGACATTAGATTAGTACACTGAGTGTACCTATTTCCTGAGGGTCCTCCGCAACGAAGACATGAACTTTCTTGTGCTCGTACCTAAAAATAAAGTAACGAGTCCATGATAATTCTGATTGTGGTACAGACCTTTTGGGTATGGATTATGATCGAAAGTGAAGATAACGATGATGATGCGTGTCCCATCATTGTAACCCTCTTATATTCCAACATTAATTACATGTAAATATCACAGTCAGTGGGGATATCATGGAATGCCATTTTCGTATGGGAGCCAGACATTTTCGTGCATTGTTTGTATAATGATTCTATAGAATCTCATATATCTTTATCTAACATGCAGCAAAGTTAATGTGTTTTAATACTGAAGCTCTTCACTTTAATAAAGAAACATTGTAAAATAAAAGTCTTTTGATGTCTAGTGTTGGTAAAATATAGATACAACAATACTGAAACGATATATCAGATGGCAAATTGTCAAACTGACAAAGTATAGGCTGTATTTAGTACGTCAATAATTTTGTCTAAAACAATATGGTAAAACATGCTACCGATTATGAATGTTGACGATCGTTGATGAGAGAGAGAGAGAGAGAGAGAGAGAGAGAGAGAGAGAGAGAGAACCCATCGTATTGTTTCTTAACTGAAAGGAGTCCTTCCTTATTCCACAAATAATAGCTATTTTTCATTTTAATAATGATGTGCTTTTAATGTTGACAAATGAGTGTAAAGCATGCAGACACGTCTGCTTACCTGTCTTGGAGAAAAAGCAAGACCTGTACCCAATGTACAAGTGACACACAAGCTAATTCAATGTGCATTTCGTGAATTCAATGACATTGTTAAGAAACTTGAGATACTGTCAACATCTGTACCAAGTAAACTAGATTTGCTATGTATGGATTTCATCGCCAGTCTTCAACAAAATTATCCCAAAATTCTTCGCAAATAAGTCCAGTCAGTAAATCATCATTTATGTTATTTTTGGAATCACTTCCGGATTTGTTTCATAAAAGTTCTTCTAAGTACCTTGTATTTGACTAATTCCTTCAACCTCTAGCTCTCTAGAACATTCCTACCACCATCAACACAGTGAGGAGAACGGGTTGATTTCTGTCTAATTTTAGGTATAATTCTGACTCTAAAACAGTTAACCGACCTAATAGTCTTTCATTCATATATAAAGCTCTTTACATACGATCCTCATGAAATTCGTTCAAAGGTAAATATTTTATTGGTCCGCGAAGTTTTTTCTCCTCCTTGTTCAAAGAGGAATATAGATGGGGTGTGTGGTGTTAGCGTATGCAGTGATATTGTACATTATAAGTCAATGTTGCAATCAAGCAAGTAAATTTTACTTCCTCGATAAAGATAGATCACTTCTCCATTATGACCATAATACCAAAGCAATTGAAAAGGCAATGAGACTTCTTTGAATTGAGAAGATGTTACGGTCTATGTTCTTAGAATAAGTAACAGAAAAGAGTGAAAGACAACAAGCTTTGTAAAATTTAACAAATAATATATTTTCCAAGAATACAAAGTGAAAATGAGAAAAAAGAACTTACGGTATTGGAAATTAAATACCAAAATAATCCAAGAATTATAGACACAAGTCCTAGTAATTTAAAGTCCTGAATAAAATTCAGTAAAAGTACAGAATAAATCCAAAAACTGAAGGCGATGACGTACCTGTTATAGTTTCTAGTGTGTTGATGTGCCAACAGGTTTTTATTGAAAGAAATGGAAATATAATTCCAAGTTTGAATACACTCTAAATTCCAGTGAATGTCTCTACCCAAGAATTTTATCAGAGCACTTTTTATTTGCAGCGAAAATAATCACTTGAATGCAATAATTTGAAGAAATAAAATTCCAGCCCTAATACTGGACACAACATATAATAATAATAATAATAATAATAATAATAATAATAATAATAATCATAATAATAACAATAATGAGGACTTTGTATAACGCCTAATTTTTAGAAGCTCTAAGCGCATTACAACATTTGACAACACTTAAAAAAAACCAACAACAACAAAAAACAAACATATATAATTATATGATTACAAAACTAAAAACAAACACCACGAAAGTAGAAACAGAAAATATGCTGTAAATATTTAAGGCAAGGATACGGTCTTTAAGTCTGTTCTTGCAGTTGAAATAGGTGAGTTTTAAGAGTGCTCTTGAATGAGATCACTGTGTCTTTGTGTCTAAGTGCAGTGGGCAATTTGTTCCACGTTGCTGGGCCCTGGTATGCACAAGAGCGTTGTCCATATGATTTCATTTTCATACTGGGAATAATGAGAATACGAGTGTCAGAAGAGAAGCGTAAGTATCTTGCTGGTGTGTACACATGGGTGAGGTCAGATAGGTATGTTGGACTGGAGCCCGTCAGTGAAACGTAGCACAGAGAACAACTTTTGTGTTTAATTCTGGATCATATGGATAGCCAGTGTAGGTACAGAGCAAGGGGAGGCGTGCACTGATCGTGGTACTCTAAGGATGATCCGAGAAGCTGTGTTTTGAACATTTTGAAGTTTCTGGAGTAGATATTGAGACGAACCAGACAGAATTGAGTTACAGTAGTCCAGTCTTGAAAGTACTAAGGAACACACAAATTGTTTAGTGGCATCAACTGAAAGATACTTGCGAATGGAGCTGATACGTCTCAGCTCAAGATATGCAGCCTTGAATATATTCATGACATGTTGGTGCAATGAGAGAGTACTGTCAAGAGTAACACCTAGGTTTCGTACTGACTGTGCGAATTTAATGTTGGTGTTGCTGATATTTATTGTCTGAGGTAAAGGATGTGCATGAGAAAGTCTTTCTGTTGTAATCAGAATGGCTTCAGGTTTATCATTATTCATATGCAGCTTGTTACATGTCATCCATGACTTCACATCGGAAATGCACCTCTCTACGCCTTGGATGGTAGCTTCAACTTCAGTTGGATGGCTAGATTTGTATATTTGGGTGTCATCAGCATACAATTGGTGAGACATTGGATGATGATCTATGACACTTGAGAGTGGCTGAGTGTATAGAATGAAGAAAACAGGTCCAAGAACAGACCCCTGTGGAACACCACAGGATAGATCAACTGGGATGGAGTGTTTTCCATTTGCGGACACAACTTGTGTCCTATTGACCAAGTAGGACTTGAACCATAGTAAGGCCGTATCATGAATGCCAAATACAAGCTGGAGACGGTGAAGTAATATATCATGGTCTATAGTGTCAAATGCTGCAGACAAGTCAAGGAGAGTGAGGACTGTAATCTTT
>JAECUM010019733.1:0-40843 GCA_016617855.1 Megalonaias nervosa
TGTGTGTGTGTGTGTGTGTGTGTGTGTGTGTGTGTGTGTGTTAATCTGTCGCTTAGTTTGGGATATAGACATTAAATAAATTCAAATTTAACTAATTTACATCCTGCGGTAACTAATCGCCATATGTTCCTGTATCACTTTGAGTTCTCACTATACACTTTATTTGGGGGAGGGGGAGACAAGATACTAAACTATCCAGTGAGATCTTAAGAACTCACATATCAGTTTCAAAACACTGGCAATTCGGAATAAAGTGCAACCTAATATGTGTAAGATTCAAAATGATTTGTTTCCTGTGGGTTTTTTGGAATGATAACGTTGACGAACAGCTATGAGACACATTCAGACTTCATCTTTTACTTTTTTCTCAATGAAACCTAAAATATCTTCATTACATATCAGTTTCATCCCTCTTCGTAGTTAACAAACCCTGTAGTGTTATTGACTGGTGCTATTAATGACACGTCACAGCACAAGTATGTCAACTATTCATCACATCTCAAAATGTTGTGAATACAAGATGTAAAAGAAATCGAGCTGCTTCTCCGTAAAAGAAATGAAAAATCAGCATGCTAAGTGCTTAATAAAATATGAATCATGCCAAGCAGTACACTATAAACTGATTAGCATTCTCTCACTGATTTCGTGTGTGTGTGTGTGTGTGTGTGTGTGTTGGATTTTTAGAAGTTTGTTTTGTTAGTGATTGTCACATGCCTACCATCAAATCAAAAGCAAAAGAAAACCATGCGTAAGAAATCAGGGGGAATAAAAACCACAATGTATTAAGGTGCATCCATTCCACACATATCATTAAAGTCAGCTAATTAATTTGATAAGGATACTCGTCTTCCTGTGAAAGATCCAAAACAACTGGTACGGATGACTCCCGAGGAAATCTGTGATGTTCAGGCATGCAGTACCACTTCAGCAGAGTTACCATACACCCTAAAGCCTAGAAAAAAAGTAAAATCCGAACTTCAAGAACATTAACATCTGTTTGCGATGTTTCAAGCCCGTATGTGATGTTCCAACACTACAATTTATCACTGAGACATAAATGGGACTGTGCATTACAGCTGTGGTCTCGTGCACAAACTGCAGTTTCAAATCTATAGGTGTGGAAATGTAGGGGAAAAAAAGGCACGTGAGCCTGCTGTTGTATACTTATTGAAGTCAAGTTTATACCATTTCTAAAGTCCAAAGCTAGTGTTGCGGATACATTTTTCGTTCTCGTGTGTGTGAACATTAAGGTTCCGCACATGGATACAAGAGAAAACTTAATATTTTATCCGACAAAAGGATAGATTTAAATAAAGAACAAATGGATAAAACCAGCAGTATGTGCACCACCTTAACCTCACTATTGTGTGCGTTCATGATGCAACAGATAATATAGAGTTATGATGTATCCCATGCCAATAGGCCACATGCTGCGTAAGGTATCAACACAGAGTTTTATGCCTTTAATTGAAAGAAAGACCCGGAGAAAATTAGTAATTGCAAGTTGGCAACAGACTGTGCCGAAAACTTTTGTGATCACTAAAAGAACAAATGCAAAACTAAAACTTTTAAAAATGAAGAATGATCTGCCTTAAGTGAATCTAAATTTATGAAGAGAAATTTCGAACACATTCAGATCCGTAAAATAGTACGCGTGCGTTCAGTCATAAGTGATGCAAGCTCTCAAATAGCAAAAGCCTGAAGAAAATATTCTGCTTCAAAAAATCATCCTATTGAACACTATATATGTTCTGTTTATAGATTATGGATACTATACAAGCAAAATTATCAAATTAACCAGTTGCCCAGGTCTCCTCAAGCATAAGATCCAAAAATATACGGTCACAAATTATCATCATGCGCTGGGGCCGGGATTCAGTTAGAGCTTGTCCGACAACGACCCCAGTGTATGATTGATGGTGCATTTGTTCAAAATTCCGAAAATGCCATTGACACAGTATTAGTCTGCATGCAATGGCAGCACACAGTGTATCGATCTTGACAATGGTCTGTTCTGAGCACCTTGCATCGTATATTATTGAGTTTTTTCTCTCTGGTAAACATCTTCAAATCAATATGACAGATATTAAACAACTGCAAGCTAAAATAAATAATCTTTGCAGACAATTGAAGGTAAAGCAAATGTAAAGCTGACAACCGCTAGCAAAGCAGAGAGTCAGTATCACCTGTATCACCGTGTTTATACTTATGCTAAAGATACTGTTATGAGACAAATTTCTGGTTTGCATAATTAAGCCACTCTTTTAACTTCACTTATATCTAGTCAGTCTACCTATTTCATTTAACAAAACACAGGAATTCAGATTAAATCTCATGATCATTTTTATTAGCATTTAAACAAAAATGATAAGAAGGCAAAATATGACAATAAGAGGAAATGACTCCTCAGTACAAATGAAACACGTACTTTCTTCATATGAAGAGAAACAATCAAAGAATGTATAGGAATTCTGTTTTCTGTGAAGGACTTCAGAAGATTGCTAAAGAACACACATAGTCTAAACACAACGGCATAAACAGAACGATCCTTAAAAAAGAAACAACGTAATAATTTGCAATTATCACCTTACAGAATGCACATATGAAAACGAAATTGTCATGTGCTCTCTACCAGTGTTGCGACAATTTTGTCGTTTATTATTAACTGATACTGTTTTCAAAGATTAATCAAATTGCTATGAATGCTTTATTGTGGCAAAAATGGAACGTACGTAGAATTGTTTAGATGGACATATTAGGATGCTACACGAAAAACAGAACTATATATAAATATTGATAAATTGAAAAAAGCAAATGAAATACTTCAATTAAACCACCTAGTATGAAACTTAAACGGTTTTGGGTTTTTTTTTTTTACCTGAATGGATCAGAAGAAACACTAGTTAACTCTCACATTGCTGAGTTAGCTCCCTTCTACTATGATTTATTACTATAAAATGTGTATGTGTTTGGAATACTTTATTATATCAAATTCAGGACACGGAGAAAAATGGAAATGATTAGTTATTGATTACCGAGGCAAAGATGATGGATAAGGATGATCCCAGCTGAGTTAGATTTATGAGAGCTGTAAATCTTCCCCACAGCAACTCGCTGTCGCGCACGCTGACCCAAGTACCGGGGTGGAGCCAGGCGAATAAAACTGCCAGCGGCAGACCACTAGTGGTCAGTGGCAGAAAATAGTCATGGCACAAAACAAAGCTTTGCCACAGCACGGCGGCGATGTTTCGTTTGTGTGTCTTGATAGTATTATGGCAGGCTGAAATGCCCAAGTTGATCGATTAGAAACTCTCATGGGAAGTTTACACGCTGGCAAGAATTTCCACTATGTCGTCAACGAATCAACGGCAATCTGAATTATCACACACGTGTGATCATGTAACCACAGGTATACCTGTCGCTGCTCAACGAGTTAATCGATGATGTGTACTGCGACGGCGATTTACCACTGCAATGATTCGCCAGTATTCTCATAATGGACTCCGCCGAATTAATTTCACGACTTGACCGCACATTTGCAAATACAATTCCAAGCACGACCACGATGGTGTCGACGAGGAGACCATACTTTATTGTCATATTTCTCAACGCGATTCCAGCGTCAAGCGGAAATTGTCCTTTTTGTTGATTTATCTGCTAATAAATCACTTTTTTCATGGTGGAATTCAAAGAATCCGGGAGCTGATGGTATGCCCGACTGACACGTCGCTGAAATCACAGATGGCGCTTACGAAATTGAGGAAATTAATGCTGAATTTCAACGGAGTATAAAGAGAATCACAAGAAAAGATTCTAAGATCGCAATTGCCGTCCACGACCCAACACTAAGCTCGACCATTGAACTATCCACTGCGGGACCGTGCTTTGGTGGGGACCCGGCAACGTTGGGGAAATAATTCTCTATACGGTGATGGACGTCATGTATTCCCCGGCATCGTTAACAATTGCTTTAAAGATCGGGGTAAGTCCTACATGTGATAATGTTACTGGCAGTTATCAAAACGCAGGGAAAACATTGCCCGACAAGAATATATTCTATATAGTTTGTCCCCGAATGTGTCTCCAGGCGATCTTATAACGGTATTGCCCACGCAGCCGGTGTTTCTAGAATGTCACAACAATATTCTTTCCCGTATGAATTTACACTGAAAAGATCAAGATTTACGTTTATAAACACTCTCCGTTAGTTTATATATCAGGATACTGCGGCATAGATCACTGCGACAGTGAATGAATTCACCACAGTTAATTGGTGTGTTGATTGAATAAACATGACGATCACACATCATTACGGAGCTACCCCGGTCAGGTTGGTTGGTAAATCCACGCTTTGCTCGTGAATCGAGTTTATTACGTAGATAGGCTTGGCCATGTTGTCCAAGGGTTAATTAGCAGAATTGCACCAGTGGCTCGAAAACATTGAATTTTGCTGGCCTCAAAAAAATCGGTGAGAAGGCCATTGGGGTTGTCAGGGATATGGTTACTAAGGCAGCTGTTATTCTTGCCCGGCGTATTTTTCTGAGATAAAGGATAGACTATCCAAAGTAATTTTCCGACAGCGAACTCAACCAGCAGGGCTGTCGCAAACACCCACAGTGCTGTTTATTCTCGCAGTGCACGTCCCTCAATAATGCTCGCCAATGATATTAAAGATAATGCAGATAATAAACCATTCTAAGGTAGAAGGAACGATAGAGAAACCAGCTTCCCGTTGTTGTTTCATCCCCTCCCAACGCAACTTTCAACTTGGGATTCGTTGCACTTCGATCATAAATTAACGCTCAGGACCAATTTATTGTTGTAATTCCACTCTCGCATATTTTTAGGTTTTGCAGGGGTGTTAGAGAAGTTATGTTTGAGGCTAAACAGAGAGTTGTGCTGAACCTAACGAGGAACTGACGACGAATCCATTTGGCACGCCAATAGCGCAAATGCAGATGCAACTGCAGCCCTAATGGAAAAGTTACCTTGCCAAAATTGTCTCTGTGGATTCCCACGTTGACACTGCCGCTCGCAGAAGAACAACGACCACTTAGTTTTGTGCAAGGTGGTGGCAACCCTACGTTGTATTGGCTGGTGATGATGTAGGACACCCGTTCAGGGCACAGCGGCTGAGCTGTTCACGTGGTTATGCGCCGCGACGTGTATTCACAGCGTTTCAAGATGTTCGACGGCTGAACTTGCAGAGAAGAGACCCAATGGCGTATGACCACCATAACTTGTCAGAGGTATGGCTGAGACTAAATGGGCATCAAGAACCATCTGAAGAATTCCTCGTTGATTTTCAGCAGAACCATGACTAGAACATTTAGATTTATTTAGACAGTCAGTGGGTGGCATGCATTTCAAAGCTCACGTGTGGTCAGAGCAAAGTGGTGTTGCCGCGTATATATGTATCGCTGTGATATTGTCGGACAAAACACTAATGCTCGAAGGGGCCAGTGGACGAATGAAGGTCGTTGACGCGCCTGTGGAAGACCTGTAGCGCAATTGATCATACGCTCATTATCAATATATGCATGTCCATGTAGCAATATGGGCAAGTTTCATACGGATTATCTTAGGTTTTCCAAAAATTTCATCGAGGGTTTTAGAGTCATCCTGGACGCTTTTATGTACACGGATAAATGACTTTACATGATTATCATAACCTTCTTTAAGTTTGGTTATCTTGATGTTGTTTCTTTCTTTTTGTTGCCACTTCGTCGTCTCCATCATGCGCGCTAACCGCAACAACTTTGTTATTGTTCATGTTGAGTTCTCCCATCTTCATGTCTCCGACATGTACAATTTTGCTGTTTATTCCACCGCGGCTGATCTAGTGGAATATCCTAGAATCTCTAAATTTACTAATTTCATCGATCTCAGCGAAATTACCTGTGGTTGACCCTTGCACTCTGATAATATAAGTCACTTTGACATTAATGGTTTTCAGCTGGCCAAATTGATTCTGAAACACTGCAAGTTCATTTCGGTCGACCCTAGTAAGGTCAGTTAACACGGCTAAATCGTTTATGACCGCAAATTTCGATTTGTCCAAGACAGCGACCCCGGTGCTACTCGGACGTCTTGATCTTCCATAGATGTCCACGGCCATGTTTGAAGCATTAAGAATCTAATTATGTAGCAACTAATCGTCGCCCCGCTGTATATTAATGTAACGCAGCCACAGGACTGGCGACGTCGCCGACCAACTTGTTGGTTACTGAGCTTGTGATCGCATCAAGCGCCGCAATGGCATATGGTAAACATATAAGTAGATCTGTCGAGGTTTTCATGTGTAACGTTGATTTCCATATAGTTTTGTGCGAGGCGCTTGCGGCATGCGGACAAAATTTACAAATTCTTATGGTGGTACCAGCCCATAAGAATCAAAGTATGCGATCCATTGAGTACCAGAGCGTTCATGTATGTGGCGCCGCCGGAATTATTTTGTCTGTTTCTTCTGCGCCATATCAAGCAAATCAGACATAAGCAGTTTCATTGTCCACAGTTGTTTATTCTCAATACTCTTAGCCCCTGACCAGCTTTGTTTTCTCGTGGTGTTCATCGCAGTCCCGCCCTCTTTTTTTTTTTTTTTGCCCCGAGTGAGCAACTCGCCCCGTGGCCCTTTTCGCTCGGTTAGGGCTAGTTTAATTGTCTGTAGACCATTCATGGTCAGAGAATGCAACTGCGATCCCGATAATCGTAGTGTTGCTCCAAGGTTGTTTTTCACGGCCGATCGTAGTTTTGCAATTTAACTTTGACTCATCCACGTGGTTGTATGTGCTGTTGCAATGAAATGCCAGTAAAACGTACCAATATTACCAGGAAAGTAACCGCTCTGGAAACAATGAAGGATAACATTAAATCGCTACAAATTGAAATGAATATCTAGAAGGTGCCGATTAATATGATTTTATACAAATTTGATGCCGTTTGTGAAGATAGACCAGTCAACGATCAACTTGCTGATATTGCCACGAAACTAAATCGCGTTGGAAACAGCAGCGGCGACAGCTGGAACTTCGCCAAAAGGAGAATATTAAAGTGTTACAATCTGAACTAAGAATTTTCCCAAATTGATCAGGAGACCCTGGCAGTAGATTTTTATAAGTAGAAGCAGAACCCATACAAAACCGCCTGTGGTGGCGTGTATGTCAACCGATATGGGAATGGGTACCGCCGATTTAACAAATTAAGCGACTGCGCAGAGAAAAAAAAAAAAAAAAAAAAAAAAAAAAAAAAAAAAAAAACCTAAAAAACCCTAAAAAACTAAAAAAAACCTCAAGGATGTGAAAAGCTGAATACATCCGGCCATTGAAATGATTAATCTGGAAAGGGAGAGTGGATGAGAATAAGTCAAGACGAGTATTTGACTTTTTACCTAAACTTAATTGTATTTATCGATTTTCATTACATGGTGAGACAAAATTTATTGCTAGTGTCCAACCCACCTTCGAACCCCACTGTCTCTGGTCGGATAAATCCCTGTTGAGTCCAATGGAAGACTAATAAAACTGGAAAGGCCTCTGTATATGATCTTCGAAGGGAAATTGTTTGGCTAAATACTGTTTCTGAATTAGTCCCGATGACAAAAATGTAGCACAAGCAATAATTACTGTATTGAACTTTTGTACATAATTACGTGAGGGAGTCCATGGACTAAGATGCTAGCATTTTGAATACAGGTATTCACATAATGAACCCTCAACAGTATCCACGTAGAACACCAACGACGCAGAAGCACAATTACGCCTTGAAACTGATAAACGCCAACAAATACTTCAGCGCACTAAACGAATTAGTGGTATTACTGATGTTGCTTCAGGTATAGCCAGTGCGGCCACAAATTGTATTGGTGTCACTGGAGTAGCCACCACGACAAATGTCGCCGGCGTCCCTGTCGGTATTGCCATTAGAGCTATATCTATCATGGCTGGTGGTGTTAGTGCCGCATGCAAACTATTATTAACACGACATACGAAAATGAGTCGTCATATCAGAATCGTGACAGCCGCGAAAAGTAGTTGCGCAATAATACTAAATTGTATTCGGAAGCCATTCATGACTCTGTCATGACCGCAAATGAATACAGCACCGTGGTGACCGAATTAGACAGATTCAACATAATTAAAGCTACTAAAGTCTAATACACACCTGCGTACGGTGTTAACACCGCGGACTACGTCGATGGTGAAAGTAATTTATCGCAAGCTCTGCTGTTAATTAAGTAAAATGAATCACTCGCGCTATTCAGGTAAAAAAGCCTTTATTTCTTTTGTTTTAGAATGTTAATACTAACGTCGAGTGCATCTTTTCTTCTACAAGTTCTACTGAATGGTGATTAGGAGGTCGTGCTCAGCACTTTTCCTCAGTAGGAGGAGCACGTTGTTGTTG
Source organism: Megalonaias nervosa (assembly GCA_016617855.1). Classification (NCBI taxonomy): domain Eukaryota; kingdom Metazoa; phylum Mollusca; class Bivalvia; order Unionida; family Unionidae; genus Megalonaias; species Megalonaias nervosa. The sequence continues at coordinate 8,401 of JAECUM010019733.1, forward strand.
CATTTGACAAAGCCATTTTGCGAATAACACCTGATAATGTGTGGTGGTCAACTCTGCCACTGAAGTTCTCAAGGATGACAGCTGGTCTGCCTTCGGTACAAGACTTAAAGGAATCTCGTGGGGATTTAATGTCCTGACTTGCGCGTGAGTTGGATTTTAGTGAGGTAAAGTTGCGTAGAGTCGCCCTTACCCACACGTCCAGTCGTGTCTGAATCCACTGGTACAACATACTGGTATCACGCTGATGTCCTTTTCTTGCAAACCAGTTTAATTTCTATTTCGTCTTTTTCCTAACTTGTTATCGAAGATAACAAATTGTATCTGAATAAAGCTAGACAAGATCCCATATTATTCGCGACGAATTCCTTCTACAAGAGAAATGAATTTTCCTTAACTTTGTTCAGTAACGTGTCGATTGCAACTCTTTTGTAAAACCACACGATACGTTGTGGAGGACAACGAATCATGTGTGATTTGTGTTCCATTAGACACTTGACAAACTCGTTTGTACCTGCACCAGCAGGGTCTGCAATCAACATGTAAGAAAAGGTATTGAGAAGATACATTCTCCTAGTATTGATTATCAGACCTTTCCTTACTCACTTTGAGAACAGAGAATATAGCCATAACTCTCGAGTTCTGTTTGGAATTCTGACATTCCATAAACGACGCAAGACATTTGATACATTATATACATTTAATTTTTCATAGTGTAAGAATAATATAAATTATTTCACATGTCAAACAAAGTTCATATTTTTTATGCTTTTTTTCTCATCAACCACATACAAAGTCTTTGTCATTCTTGTCCCATCTTGCATCCAAGCATCGAATGCAAGACTTTTCCAGTCACGCATATAATTCCAGTCGTAAATCTGCTGGTGTATCCAACTTGCAATACAAACTTCTTGGTAAGCATAAAAAGTCGACAAAGTACGACGAATGTATTCTTCAGAAGGCAAGGGTGTGCCCATCTAGTATTGATTACTACTCGAAACACTTTTGACACAATGAGATTTTGATGCACAGATAAAGTCATATCTTTGCACGTACAGTTTATTAATTTCCCGAAAAGAATCTGATGTTAAAGGATATCTAAGAAATGTAGTCACCAGCACATCAGCACATTCAATGGAATTCGATGAAATCGCATAGTCTTACGGAATCTTAACAGTAATTGGTAATGCACTAAGTCTTCAGTACTCACTCACATTCATGTCAAAGAACAGTCTTAATCATCGTGACCGTCATAAGGCTGGTCTTGATTACATGCTTCATCACAAGTACGACATAAAGGAAACGTCACTTTTCCGTGCTAATGTTAGGTAAAATATATTGGTACAAATTTGCCAGTGCAAAATTTTACGTTCAATCAATCCTTCGTATTGGCAGATGTGTTCCACGTTGATGTGTTCTGTCGACTTTTCTGATGCCTGGTGATGAATAGAGCATATTTACACACCTAAGGATTCAAACACAACGGTTTTGCGTTCCTCAAACAAAAAAAAATATTTATGAATTTTACTTTGTTCTAACCATTTTTGAAACATGTTATTGTAAGATTTGCCACCATGATAAACCCATAGTTTTGTTGGTTTGCGTGGTAAAGATGCAAAGAGCGTCTCTGATATTTTTTAGTGGCTATCTCCATGCATACTTGCTAAAGACGTCAATGATATTAAACAAGTGTTTGACGCCTCCATTATTTCTGGATTATTATTTTATGTTTATGAGATTGGCAGGCCAGATATCAGTAGTATACATATATGAGGTTCCTCTCTCAGAGACCCCCTACCCCTCCAAAATGTTATACGTTAAAATTTTTGTCAGCAGCCTTTTTTAGCTCAAAATGATGACTTTCATATGATAAGGCTTTTCTAACATATTTCTGACAAAATTTGTTTTGTCGGGGTGGGGTGGGGGTCTCTGAGATAGGAACAACTCATATATGTATACTACTATTACCTCTAGAAATAATGTTGTTATTTTTATAGTTTAGACAAAATTTCATATTAAACAATAAAATATTATATATAATGTATCACTATAATCTAATCCGACATGTTGGATTTGATCTGACAAACAAATTTTGTAAGAGATTTAATTTAATCAAATCAGCCTCACGCTATACTGGTATAAAAACTAAAATAATAAGCGATTGTATTAAAAAAGTTGGTTACCATATCTCACCAAAATATGGATCAATATGGTTATTCGCGACTGAAAATGATATGAGAATAGTAGGTTGGGCAGATGATGTGATGACATTTATTGACAATATGGTTGATATTTTATTTGATAATGATATTTCTAAAGCTATACAAAATTAAACATCTACTGTTGTAACCCATATTTTATGATAATCTTTTTCATATCTGCTGACTCTCATTGGTAGAATATCTGTTAATATACTGTCAATAATACGGAACTCGCGTATTAAATTGTCCATATCATATTTTATACCACGCAAATAAGATCGTATTTGATCAAATAATTTTTTTATAGGTGATACTTGCTGTTTTACAAGCATTTTTTTAGTTGCAAGACGAAGCTCAATTTTTTTACAAGCTGTTCCAAGAAAAACACCAACGCCGGATATTATTAATAAAAACGGATTTAATGATACTCCACTTGAAACTATATCAGAGCTAGTCATTAACAATGGCAAATATGATATCACTCGAGGTATTCTGTTATAGTATTTGTAACATTTTTTCACGCACCAAAGTTTTTTTATGATAATATCTGTAATATTGCATTAGAGCGTCCACGTCTTGTTTTGGAATTTTATCTGAAATATGATTAAAATCAACTGTATTTTTTTTCATTATATAATATATGTTTACAGATTTTATACAATAGTGCCAGTCCCTGGGTTTGATTTATTATAATTAACTTATAATTAACTCAATCGAGGTGTTTCAGCGACAAATTCCAGACACCACCAGTAAGACGTTGCGGTTACAAATTTTTTATCAGATGGTGTCAGTAGAAATATTTCTTCGGCATCTTTATTTAATATAATAGATACAGTTCCAGAAAAACTATCGATTGAATGACGCCATAGATATGTGGTAAATATACTAAATTTTGCACCGCTAAATATGGACAGCCTATATACACCAGTGACTTCTGCGGTATGTTTGATAGTGTTATTTTGTGGTGTCCATGTTGCTGATCCTGATGCTACTGTGTATACCATATTGATGATCTGCTTGTGAGGAATTTTAATCAGATTCGTTTTTTCAATGATATTAGGAATTCCGCTAACAATATCGTCTAGTTTTATGTTAATTTCAGCAAGTTTAATATCTACAACCGCTGAATTTCCAAAAAATTCATTAATAGATTTGTTTATATTTCTACGAAAATTCAAGAATGTTTGTATGTGATTGGAAAAATAAGTTCTAAATGCGTTAATTCCATCGTTTATTAGAATATTAATATCGTCGACGTATTTTTTTGTTACAGCGTCAAAATCTAATTCTGGTGTTCTGAGATCATTAATGCCATTATTATTCATATTGAGAAATGCACGCATTATACCACCGGTGACTAACACATACTTAGATTCTTGATCGTCGACGTATTTTTTTGTTGCTGCGTCTGATTCTGCAGCTGGGTCTCCAAGGTATGTAATTTTTTTTCCTGACATGATAATATTACCTGTAACTGTCCCACATATTTTATCAAGTTTGTTATCATCAACATACTTTGACTGCAAATAACTTACCGCTTGAGTTTGATTTAAGTTTGCTGGTGGATACCTGGTCTCTAAATTTATAATTTTTTTCCTGACATATCTAAGTTACCGCTTAAAGTTCCACCAGATTTATCTAGTTTATTATTGTTGACTAATTTAAGTTGTGCATAACTAACAGCTTGTGTATTAACGACATTTATTGGTGGATAATCTGTTTCTAACTCTAGTACTCGTTGATTTGACATAAACAGGTTTCCCGTCATTGTGTCGCCGGATTTTTTTTAGATAGCCTGATAAATCAACCTTACCGTCTGTTATTGTTCTACTTTCAGCTGATGAATCTCCTACTAATGTTCCAAATTTTGTATAATAGCTCATTATTTATTTATCGTCTGACAATTTTTTATATAACATAAAATTGTATAACAATAATGACAAAATCGACGATATTAAACTTTGATACAGAGCGGTTGGTGAAACATAAACATAACAATGAACTTCCAGATTGTCATTATCTTATTGTTGGAAGAACTGGATCGGGGAAAACAAACTTGCTTATGAATTTACTTCTAGGAGATAATTTTAACTACGATCGCGTTTATATTTACACGATTAACCCACAGCAAGATAAGTACGAACTACTTAACAATTATAATGACAAACTTCGTGATGATCTTGAGGCTGGCGAAGATATTTTTATTATCAAACAACCAGAAGAACTCGTTCCAGTTAATCAACTTGATTCGTCCGAACACAAGATAGTTGTTTTTGATGATATTCCGCTAAACAACGAGGAAATGAATAAAATAAGATCATATTTTTCATTATCACATAATAAGAAATGTAATTCTATTTATCTCGCCCAGGGTTTTTATAATGTTGACAGATTTATTAGGCGAAATACTGGTTGTTTTATATTATTTCCAGGACTTGACAATGTTGACGTTAGAAATATCGCGAACGAGCAATGTGGCGATGTAACAAAAGATAAATTTATTGAATTATATCATCAAGCAACGGCAAATAAATATGACTTTTTTTGTTTGATAAATTAACAAATGATACGAGTAAAATGTTTCGATGTTGTATTGAAAAATATCTACAATAATTTTATAGAAAATAGTATATAATTAATGGAAAGACAAGCAAAGGACAGAAAACATATAGAAAATCTAAAAAAAACTTGCACAGTCTCAAGCAAAATTTAAACAACAAGTACAGCAGGCACGACGTGGCCAAGTGGTTGCAGCAGAAACAACAGCCGCCGCTCTTAAACCAATTACTGAAGCTTTACTTGGAAAACAACCTGAAACTAAACCATTATCAGAAGAAGAACTTAAGCGACTACAGGAAAAAGGTTTACTCGGACTAGTTAAAGAACTACAAGAAGCAGCTGCTGGAAGAATTATTGAGAGATCTGAAGAAGAAAAAAGAAGATTAGCTGAGGCACTTGTAGCAAATATCGCTGATCAGGTTGCAAGACAAGCTGCACTAAATCGGCTAATTAATAATCCACTAGAATTTGAACAAAGACTAGCAGGTTTAACCACATGGGAGATTAAAAATATTTTAACAAATTTATCAGAAAAATTAGAGGATATTGAAAAGGAGCAAGAAAGAGTAGGAGAGCTGACGGTAAAGTTTATGAACGTTGAAGATAAAAGACGATGGTATATAAAACAAGCAAATGATGATATAAAAGATCATGAATACAATGATTTTTTAGAGAAAAAAAAGATCTTGATAATATAGATAAATGGGATGATAATGAATTTAAAAAACTTATTGATAATTTAACTGTAATAATGAACGACGGTGTTACTGCTAAAAATGAGTCAAACACAACCATAGAAGAGGATAATATACTTCCACTTTATGATAGAATGAGATATGGTATTACTGCTTTACTCGTTGGAAAAACAGCACAAGCCAATAGAATAAAAGCTTCTGGTTCGGGCTGGGATTTCAAAAGGAATTTTTTTAAATTTGATGAAACTCGTGTAAAAAGAATTAGAGAAAAAAAAACAGGAACTGGAGTTAGAATATTTTCATCAGTTACTGAAATGATAGGCAGATTAATGCTATTGATATCATCAAAAGAAGCTGGAAATGTTGGTGCTGAAATTGACAATGAAATTATTGACATACTTGATAATTTAAGATCAGAAAATTTATTAACATCTGACGAATACAAAACTTTACACCTTGATTTGATACAAATCAAGGCGATTTAATTTTATAAATTTGTGTAATGATTTAATATAACAATTTTATATAAAAAATGTCAGCAACATTATTACTAGACTCTAGCCAATCTGAAAAAGATAGCGCAAATTTTTATGTAAACGATATTCCGCCAATAGAACTAGATCGTGAAAAACAATATGAAATTGGACTAATTTCCTGCACTTGTTGGAATTCTATGGCTAATGTAAAAACTGGAGTAAACGATGAATTTGTATTTACTGTTCCTATACGTACTTCACCATTTGTCACGTGGAAAACAATTAAAATTCCACAAGGAGCTTATAATGTCACTGATCTAAATAAAATAATAAAAGAACTAATAACAAAAAATAAAGGTATAGCTGATAATTTTGAGCTTACACCAAATTATAATACGTTACGCGCTAGAATAAAATTAAGAGATATAACAATTAGTCTTGTATCGCAAACAAGTATCGCACCACTAATAGGATTTTATAATTATATATATCCTGCTCTTAATCGTGATAATCCCGAAACGTATGACGGTCAACTGCCAGTAAATATAACTGATGTAAACACAATATTGGTAAATTGTTCTATAGCATCTGGACCTTACTCAGCCTTAGGTAGTAAAGGACAAACGATATATAGTTTTTCACCAGATGTTCCGCCGGGATCTCTTATGCAAATTAGTCCACGTCAAGTTATTTATTATCCGTTAAACGTTGAAAATCAAATAACAGAAGTAAATATGCAGTTGACAGATCAGTCTGGAAGACAGTTAGATCTTAATAATGAAGTTGTTACTTATCATGTACATTTACGAGAACAATAGTAAGTAAACATATTTTCTAAGACAATAAAATTATACAACCTCAGATATAATGAAACAGAGAAAAAAAGTTTATCGAAGAAAAATAGTAGGAGGATTTTTGGGAAATATATTTGCTAAAATTATAGAAAATGTTCCAGGAATAGCTCATAAAGTTGCACCAATTGCACTTGACGCGTCAAAGCTTTTGCAACTGGAGCTGCATCTGCTGCTGGAACTGCTGTTGGACAAAAAATAGCCGATAAAATAAAAAGCCCACCGCAAAGCGGTATACCGACAATCAAACAAGCTATTTCAGAAATCGCACCAACAAAAGAAACTCAACGCGCAATGATAACAACGACAAAAAAACTTTTATCACCGCGAGGAGAACAAATTATACAAAAATTAATATCTAAAGTAACAACACCGCAATAATTTTGTATAACCTAATAAATAAAAAAATTTCTGTAAAAAAAGTATCTCGATTTAGCAGAAATTTATGACGACACAGTAACAGAATTTGAATATGTTGAATATCTTGATGAAAATTCTAACGAACCTAATAAGGCTGGCCGCAGAACATTTAATACTCGAGACGAGGACGTATTTCTGCTTCCTCATAAAGCAATGTTAGAAGTTCGTGGTCAGATTATGACAGCACCTGCCGCACCTGCCGCAATTGCAGCTAACTTAGAAGTAGCACTTTTAAATGACGGTTGGTGTTTATTTAAAGATGCTCGATATCAGCTGGCCAATCAAACTGTCGAAGATATTTCAAATCACTTACAAGTTGCAAGTACAATATTAAATATTATTTCGTTTTCCGACGACTATTCCAGATCGACTGCAACTAATATGATGTGGTTTAAAGATACTGGAATTGGTACAGCAGGATCTGTAGAATTTATTTTAATAAGAGCATTAGATGCTGGAGCTGATGCTGCCGCAGATGTTGTAATTGTAAGAAATTTTCTTATTGCTAATGCTGCCAATTTTGGTATTGACCCACCAGATGCAGCCGCTAATGCAGACGCTACAAGAGTCTCACTTACTGCTGCTTGTAATAATCTTGGTATAGCCGCACCAGCTCCAGCTGCAGACGGTACTGCAATGTTAAATTTGATTAATAATTTAGTTAATAGCGCGACAGTTAACGTAAAAAATAGACGTTATAATGAGGGTTATATTAAGAGAAAGGCACTTGCAGCAGCATCACGTCAAATTACAATGATGCTGCCACTAAGTACAATATTTGGCTTTTGCAGGGACTATAATAAAGTATTTCGTGGAGTTAAACATACGCTTATTTTAGATCGATCAGATCAAAACGACTGCCTGTTTAGGTCAGGTGGGGCTGATGTACAATTTGTCATAAACAAACTTGCACTATGGATGCCAAGAATAACTCCGTCTATCACTAAAATGGCGGAATTAAATGATATGCTGGAAAAACACACAAACAGAATTTATTTTCAGCAACATAAAATATATCAAACAGCAGTTCCGAATACCACCGACTATACATGGCGAGTCACAACGACACCGACTGAACAAAAGCCACGGCAATTATTTGTTGTATTTCAGAGACAAGCTCGACGTAATAACCAACAACAAAATAATGCGATATTTGATAGCGCTGATGTTAGACGAATATATGCTAGAATAAATTCAAAGCAATATCCAGAACGAGCGATAGAATGCAATTTTGCAGATGACGCTAATAAAAACATTACTAGACCGTACATGTACCTGCTCGACGCACTGCAAAATATCAAGATGTTGGAGATGGATCTCAGATATCAGTGGAGGAATTTCGTACACTTTATCCGATATTTTATTTTGATGTTAGTAAACATAGCGAGCGAGCTGTAGACAGCACAGCTGATATTGAAATTACTTGGACACTAGGAGCAGCTCCAGTTCCAGCAGCGCAGTTAAACGTGTATGCGTTAGTAATAAGCGATAGATTTGTTACAATTGACTCTGTTGGAGGTAAAATGTCAGTACAAGTTTAATCTGTAACTTTAATATAAGATGACAAAATATATTGTAAAAGAAATATATTTAACTGATGGTCAAGTTAAAAAATTAGCAGCTGCTGTTGCAAAACAGAGGCAGGTTTCATTAAAGGTAAACCCTAACACCAAAGGTGTTTTAGGTACTTTAACAAAATTAATGTTAACCAAAAAACAAGTAAATAAATACGAGCGCAAAAACCTTTTGTTTTAAATTTAAGTGCTGCACAAATAACTGCAATGTCAAAACAAGGTGGTTTCTTCGGTCCGGCACTATCTGTAATGGCCAGAACGTTAATACCTAAAATTTTGCCAGTGTTAGGTACATTAGGATTAGCAGCAGCGTCTGGAGCAGTATCTGGCGCAACGAAAAAGGCAGTTGAAGGTCATGGAATCGTTCGCGGCAGTGGTATAAAGAACATTTTCGTATGAATGTCGATGGTAATAATTTTATGTGACTGATAAATATAATGCCAAAACGAAAAACAGCAAAAAGAAAGACGACGAAAAAAAAAGACACGACAGAGGCGAAAAGGGGGATTTATTCCAATAGCCCCGTTACTAGCAGGATTGGCGGGAAGTCTATTGCCAAATCTGTTAGGTGTAGGACGAGGACTAATGTTGCCAGGAACAAGGAGATGAAGTCTGCGTTAAGTAATTTTGACATACTTGACAAACTAAAAAAAAGTAAAAAATTTCGGTGGAGTTTATTCTAAAGATGAACTTATGGCGACTCCAATGACGTCATGTTCGTGCGTTATAAATATACAAGATTTTAATGACGGATCTGGCACACATTGGGTAGCTGTTTTTGATAACAATTATTTTGACTCGTTCGGAATTCTACCAAATGACGCAGTAAAAAAATATATGAGTAAAATTCAAGATACGAAGTCTCTTACGAAAATAATAAATTATTCGTCTAATCAGATTCAACCAATTGGAACTTCCGCTTGTGGATACTATTGCATAATGTGTATTAAACAGATGACCAAAAATCCAGATTTTTTAAAATTTATTTTGCAATTTGACAAACAACCTTCTCACGCTAATGATGAGATTGCATTAAATTTTATCTAAACTCACTGATATACAATGTCAACATATTGTCTTAAGTGCAAAACTAAAACAGAAAATAAAGATGAAAAAAACCCCCAGTAAAAACAAAAAATAATAAAATAATGCTGAAAAGTATTTGTGCAATCTGTGGAAGAAAAAAAAGTATGTTTTTGCCAGTAACAAAGTTGTCCGGAGCGAGTTACCCTGACAAGGTCAGGGAGATTATTTTAGTAGACGACTAAATAAATAATGACATGCGAGTGCGATTGTGATAGAGATTTATGCCTCGAGCAAAATAAAATTGTTACATACTGTCAGAAATGTAAAAACAGAGAAATAATTGTAACAGGTATAGATATACATAAATTTATTGGAAAATTGCCGAAACCAAAAGGCGGTTGGACATTGCCAGGCCATAAATATACTGGACCTTATAATCCTCTTGATAAACAACTTGACGAAAACGATAATCCACTGCCAGGACAAGAGCCTTACAATCAAGTTGACGCAATAGCAATGCGTCATGATATCTGCTACAGAGACATTGAACTTCCAGACAGCGAACAAAATAAACACAGCTGCGATAAAGTAATGTTAGACGAACTTCGTGATATGAAACCTGTAAATATGCGAGAACGTGTTGACCGAAGGCTGGTCCAGGGTTTTATTGGAGCAAAATATAAATTAGGTCTCAGTAAAAAAGAATTATATGATAATCTTGCCTTAGAGCTACACAGACCTAAAAAAAAAAAGTTTCCGCGACGTAAAGTTGTCGCAAATGCCGTTGATGATATCTGGGCGATAGATTTAGTTGATGTTTCAAATCTAGCTCAGTTTAACGTTGGCGCTGATGGCGCTCCAAAGAGATATCTTTTTAATGTTGTAGATGTTTTTAGCAAATACGCGTTTAGTATACCCGTTTCGGATAAAACAGGAACATCGATGACTGATGCGTTAAAACAAATTATTGTTAACACAGAAAGAAAACCAAATAGAATCTGGACTGATCATGGAGCAGAATTTTTTAATAAAAAATTTGAACAATTTTTGAAACAAAATAACATTAAAAAATATGTCACAGAAAATGAGGGAAAAAGCGTCATCGTTGAAAGATTTAATCGCACGCTCAACGAAAAAATCCACAAATATTTGACAGCTAAAAATACGAATAAATATATTGACAATTTACAAAAAATTGTTGACGAGTATAATAAAACGAAACACAGATCCATTTCGCTCGGCAAAAGAAAAATGTCGCCAAACGACGCGATTGCAAATCCGATATTAGCAAACGAGAACATGTACCGCAGACATAAATTTAAAGTTGGGGATAAAGTTGGAATTTCTCTGACGAAAAAAACATTTGAGAAAGGATATACTCATAACTGGAGCGAAGAAGTATTTGTTGTTGATAAAGTACTTTTAACAATACCAGTCACATACTCGTTGAAAGATTTATTAGGTGAACCTATAACTGGTAGTTTTTGCGAGCAAGAACTTCAGAAAACAGAACAAGATATATCTGTTATTGAAAAAGTTATTAAAAAGCGCGGCAACAAAAGTTTAGTCAAATGGCGTGGGTATAGCGATAAATTTAATAGCTGGGTACCAACTCTGTCGATTTCATCGACTGAATAATATTATTATAAATTTCTTCGTATTTTATTAGTACGGATTTACATTTTACTGGTTTACATAAAGAAATTAAATGCAATTTTCTTGCATCATCGACTGGCATTAAATTAAATATTTTAAGAAAAATAAAATCGTATTTTATATTTCTTTGTTGTCCAGTTATTTTTACGTTTAAAAAGGGTTTTATAAGCTGCCAAAATATTTGATGCTCGGCAACAGTAAAATTAAATTTTATTATTTTTTTAGCAATATGGTACTTAATATCATATCGTCCAGTTGTTGGTCTGCTTAATTTTGTTTTTACTAACAACAACATCATCTTCTTCTTCGTCATAGTTATGCAAAATATTTTTTTCAGTATAGCTAGCAAATCTGTCATTAGTATTATTTTCTAATGTAAAATTTGAAACTGAAACAAAATCTCCCGAATATAGTTTAGCCAGTCTCTCAATTAAGTTCATTATTATAATAATCTTTTGTCTAATTAATAAATAATAAGATGTTTGGAGAAATAAAATATCATCAAAGAGTTAATATATTAAATCACAAAGAATTACCTGAGGCAATTCGAGCTTGTTTATTAGGGCATAATTTTTATTTTTTTGATGTTATGATAACATTAGGCGAATCTGACAAATTTTTATTAACAGCAGCAGACCAAATAAAACTCGATACAAATAAAATAATGACATTACGATTTAATCGCGACGATGTCATGGAATTTAGTCATAATTGTCTTACTCGAGATGATATAGAAAATATCATTAGTTATCGTATTTAAAACTAAATCTGTCAAATGTCAACATTGACGTTGCTGATTTTGTTACATTATCAGCTACAAATTTTCCTGCACTAGGATTAATATTATGATATTTTGCCGCAGATGCTATTGATCTAAATTTTTTTTTCTCCAGTTTCTAAATTTATTGAAATAACTGATCTTCTTGGATTTTTAAAATTAGAGCCATCAGAACGTGCTCCACGTCTTGTGTTTTCTTTTGGCGTAACTAAATCTTGGTTTTCCAAACGATTATCTGTTTTAATACCATTTTTAAGATCAATAACTAGACCATTAGGTATTAGTCCGTTAAAAGTTTCAAACACAAATCTGTGTGATTTATAATTAATAAAATCAGTTTTAGTTCCACGTACAGTAACATCAAGATATCCACTGTTCTGTAAACTTCCAATAACTTTTTTTGTTTTTTTGTGTCTAATAATTCCCTTATCATTTGCCTCATATAGATCAAATCCTGGATAAGGTTGAAATTCATTTTGCAATGATAAATCTTCAATATTATCATCAGCAACTGCGCCATTTACTCTGTATGCTCGTTGTCCTTCTGGAATATTGCCGCAAAATAAAGTATAAATAAAATCTTTTCTAAATATTTCAATTCTTTCTGTATCATCGCCTTTTACTAAAATTAACACACCAGCTGGTGTTGATGATATGCCAACAGATTTTTTAGATTCTATATTAATAACAGAACCTAATGCATTTGCAGCGTATAAGTTGTACATTGGGTGTACATGATAAAATTCTTGCTCTTCCGCTGTCATTCCGATATATCTCAAAATTTCTGTCATTATCCTATAAGGTTTTTCATATCTCTAATTAGGAATCTTTAAAAATTCAATTAAATATAAAATATTACTATATAACTAATGTTAAAATTGAGAGATATTACTAAAAAGAACATTATCAAATCAGAAAAAATTGCTTCAGCATTTTCTGGTTACGATACCAGTTACAAACTTGATGATCAAAAAATTTTAGCAAATTTTAGCTCCACAAATTTATTTCATCTTTTACAACCAGTTATATTAGAAGAACTTGCGGTTCATAAAAGTATCAAACTTATAGTCCAATATCATACGATTTTATCAAAGTTACACGCAGTTGATGATATACTTGATGTAATTTTTGAAACAAAAAGTTTTGACAGCGAAATTTCAGAACCATATTTAACAGCAAAATCGAGAAAAATATTAACTGGAACAAACATTGCCATGGTCGCCGATGAAATACATCAAGAAATAAACAAAAATTAGAAGAATTTACTTCGTCAAGATCAGGTTGGAAATTTGAAATGATAAAAGAAGTTTTATTTCACACAGCAAAATATAACGTACTTCGCGGTAGTTTGTACGTCGATCTCCCTCAAAAAATTAAAAACAAAAAATGCTGTATTAATGTCAAAAACAATGATGATAAATGCTTTCAATGGTCTATTCTTTCTGCGATGTTTCCAAAAGAAAAAAATGCTGATCGAGTTAACAAGTATTTGCCATACAAAGACGAACTAAATTTTTTAGGAATAACTTTTCCAGTAGCAGAAAATCATATACCAAAGTTTAAAAACAAAACAGTATCTCAGTAAATATTTTCGGACTAGATGAGCGAGAAAACGTTTACCCGAGATATATCTCAGAAAATGCTACACAAAATACAATAAATTTATTATTTTATCGGGGACATTATTGCTGGATAAAAAACTTTAACGGCCTAGTTGGCAGACAGTACAGTAAAAATAAAAATAAAAAATATTTCTGCTACCGTTGTTTACAAGTTTTTTTTTTTAGCGATGAAAGACTACAGGAGCATCTCAAATACTGTGTCAATATTCAAAGAATAAGTATGCCTAGCGAAAAAGAAAAAATATTAAAATTTAAAAATTATGATCATAAACTAAATATTCCTTTTGTTATTTACGCTGATTTCGAGTGTCTACTCGTTCCTGTGGTTGGAGCAGAAAATAATCCGAATAAATCAAGTACAAGAAAAATACAACAGCATATTCCTTGCGGAGTAGCTTATAAAGTAGTTTGTTGCGCTAACGATAAATTTTCAACTCCGATAAAGTTATATAGAGGTGAAAATCCTGCCGTATGGCTATTAAAAAATTTAATAGATGAAGTTAATAAAATTTCTAACAGATTATTTAAAACAGCTCCGATGAAAATAACGTCTAAACAACAACTCGATTTCGATGAGGCAGTTAAATGTCATATTTGTGAAAAGTTGCTGGTAGACTCCAACGGAGTCCGTGATAAGGTGCGAGATCATTGTCATTTGACCGGCCAATATCGTGGAGCAGCTCATGACAGCTGTAATTTAAAATTTCATGCTCCAGATTTTATTCCCGTAGTTTTACATAACTTTCGTGGCTATGACAGTCATATCATTGTAGAAGCTTTTGGTGATGAAAATATTAAAGCTAAACTAAAATTAAATAACGTAATAAAATGTATTCCAAATAATTTTGAAAAGTATATGTCGGTGACGCTCGGTAAATTACGTTTTATTGACAGTCTGCAATTTATGGCAGCATCATTAGATGAGCTTGTTAAAGGTTGTAGCAATTTCGCTAACCTAAAAAGTTGCTTCGGTGAAAACTATATCAATTTGACAAAAAGAGGTATCTTTCCGTATGAGTATCTCGACGATTGGAGCAGATTTGATGAAACTTCTCTTCCCGATAAAGATAAATTTTACTCGCAACTCAAAAACGAAAATATAACAGATGACCAATATAAATATGCACAAGATATGTGGAATAAATTTAGTTGTAAAACATTTGGTGATTATCACGATTTATATTTGAAAACAGATGTATTATTGCTAGCAGATGTTTTTGAGAGTTTTCGTCGGGTATGCCACAGCAATTATGGACTAGACCCCTGTTTGTATTATTCCTCACCAGGATTATCTTGGGACGCTCTCCTAAAAACAAGCAAAATAGAACTGGATCTCTTGACAGATGTCAATATGTTTAACTTTATTGAAAAAGGTATCAGAGGCGGAATTAGCGTTATAACAAAGAAATATGCAGTAGCTAATAACAAATATCTGAAAAATTATGATAAAAATCTCCCATCTAATCATATTATTTATCTGGACGCTCATAATTTGCATGCTTTTGCGATGTCAGAACCAATGCCGCATAGTGGATTTCATTGGATAACTCCAGATCAATTTTTTAAAGAAACTGAAAAAGATTTACCTAGAAAAATTAATCATGATTTTTCCGATATTTCATATTTTGTTGAAGTTGATCTAGATTATCCTAGTTCGCTACACGATCTACATAACGATTATCCGTTTTGCGCAGAGTCAATGATGATTAATTATAGTTTATTAACGCCTGAACAACGAGCAACGACAACAGCAAAATATTCGATTGTTAATAAGTTAGTTCCAAATTTGTTAAATAAAAGAAATTACGTTATGCATTACAAAAATTTAAAACAAGCAGTAGACGCTGGACTAATTCTGAGTAAAGTCCATCGCGTGCTAAAGTTTAATCAGTCGAGGTGGATGGCAAATTACATTGACTTAAATACAAAACGTCGTGCTGTGGCTAAAACCAAATTTGAGAAAAACTTTTTCAAGTTAATGAACAACTCGGTGTTTGGAAAGACGATGGAAAATATTAGAAAAAGAGTCTCGATAGAAATTTTTAATGATATAAATCGCAGAAATAAATTAGTTAACGATGATGGTTTTGTTAGTATGAAAATATTTAATGAAAATCTTGTTGCAATACAACGACGAAAGACAAATTTAAAGTTAAATAAACCGATTTATGTTGGTGCAGCTGTACTTGATATATCAAAGTGGCTGATGCACGATTTTCACTATAATTTTACCAAAAAGTAGTGGTCAGATTCGGAGTTGCTATTTACTGATACAGACTCACTAGTTTATAATTTAAATTGTAAAGATGTCTATCAGGATATTTACAATAATAAAAATCTGTTCGATTTATCAGATTATCCAGCATGTAGTGGATTTCAAGATAATTCGAATAAGAAAGTTATTGGAAAAATGAAAGATGTATTTATGGTTACAGCGCTTGTCGAATTTGTTGGTCTTCGAAGCAAGATGTATTCATTATGATCTGATGCGACCAAGAAAGAGGATAAGGAAACTAAAAAGTTAAAAGGTATTAAGAAAAATGTTGTAAAAAATGAAATTAAACATAGTGATTATATCAATGTCCTTAGAACTTCTGCTCCACATTTCTCTACCATGTGCATATTTAGATCACACAAGCATAATGTTACCACAAATAGAACAATAAAACGTGGATTAACTAATTTTGATGATAAAAGATATTGCAGGGACAGAATTAATACACTAGCGCTTGGACATTATGCAAGTAATTTTGTCTAAACATCAGAAATAATGTTTGAAAATTTAACATTAGCGGATGGAGTTAATAGCAAGATAAAAAAATAATGGTCAATAACCAGCAATTATCATTTGAATTTAACGATGAAATTTCAGGTATTTGTTTTAGTAAATTTGATAGAATCAAACTCTCCCTTATCAGATCAGACGATAGTAAATATTTTAATTATCTCGAAAGTTTACGAGACGAACTTGTACTAAAATATGACAATTTTCATAATCCGATCAGCCAACAACAATATACTAAAATCAACATAGACCTAGATAGGTCGAAGGTTTTTGCAAAAGGTAGTAAGTATCTTCTCAGTAAGATAGCAATGAAAGAACTATTTGAATGTCGTCGTAAAGTATCTGGTAGAATTAAATTTTATTTGTACAATCATGACAATACATTGTACTTGATAGCGACCGTTGAAATATTGTGTATTGGTCAAGAAATATAACACTGTATACCATATCTGTTTTTAAAAGGGAGATAATACTGTTCCAGCTAAGTTTAAAATCTTTTGTAGTTATCGAACATAGCATATATACTGTTTCGTATTTTTTTGGCAAATGAAATATATCTAAAATCTGATGGTAATTTCAAGACCTACAAATCCTGGTAGCAAATTGAGTTGCCAAACATTATGGCGGTGAAAGTCTTAGTGAGAGAGTTCAGTTCTGTATTATGACTAGCAATTCCTCTTACGTAGATAACATAGTTACTATAGATTCTCGCTTATAAGTTAAGTCCAACTGCACAGACTCAAATATGCTGTCGTATAGTGCACCAGAAGTTCTTAGTCTGCACAGTTTTGCTAGGAGTAATCAGTAAAACAAACAATATAAACTGCAGGCGCATAATGCTATGGCAGATCTTTATCTTTTTGTCTGCAGTTTAGCCTCGACTTGTAAGCGAGTACATATGGTATATCATTTACCTAAAAACCCATTCATACAGTATATTGATTATTTCTCGCAGTAATGTAGTCATTCAGCCAGCTCATTGACTTACTGATTAATATCCTTGGCAACGGTCGATCTTATGTATTCAGCCAACATTAGGATTTCGTTTTTCTGTACAATATAAAATCAAAAATCATGTTTTTCTCGATTTATTTATAATAATGTTTTCAGAATCGGATCTTTATCTTTTTGTCGGCAGTTTAGCCTCGACTTGTCAGCGAGTGTCATTTAAGTAATGTATATATAACGTCTGTGTATTTCATTCAGCCCACTCGTTAGTAATCCTTGGAAACAGTCGATCTTATACAGACTATGTTTAGCTAACATTAGGATTTAGTTTTTCGGTACAATATAAAATCAAAAATCATGTATTTTTCGATTTATTTATAATAATGTTTTCAGAATTAAAAAATACAATACAAAATTTCGTGTTTTCAAAATCAAGAAAATGTAATGCTGTTCGGTAACTATATAATAATTTTTTAGACATATATATAATGAAGTCCGGTGGCCGATTGCTAACGCGTTGGATTCTCATGCTCGAGGTCCGTGGTTCGATTCTCGTGACCAACAAATTGTCGGCGAGGGCGATTGTAATGCCAAAAAATTCCCTTATTTAGTGGGGCGCCGCCAGCCCTTCTACGTTTCAACAGAAACTTGTACACTTTCCCATCATGTCAACACGTAGTAGGTGCACTTTTGCACTCCCTGGGTTGATTATGGGGGAGAGTGTGCAAATTTCTGTTGAAACGTAGAAAAGGCATGTTTGTGTTGTCCTTAAGATAAGTTTATATGTAACTGTGCTGTCCTAGAGTTAAAGTTCTTAGAATTAAGTTTATATGTAACTGTGCTGTCCTAGGATAAGTTCTTAGAATTAAGTTTATATGTAACTTCTGATCCTGCTAGGATGTTCTTTGGCAACCTAGAGGGTCACATGGGGTTAAACTGTGCTGTCCTAGGATAAGTTCTTAGAATTAAGTTTATATGTAACCTCTGATCCTGCTAGGATGTCCTTTGGCAACCTAGGGAGTCACATGGGGTTCAACTGTGCTGTCCTAGGATAAGTTTATATGTAACCTCTTATCCTGCTACGATATCCTTTGGCAACCTAGGGGGTCACTAGGGTTAAACTGTGCTGTCCGTAATTAAGATATAATCATATGTATATAATCATAATCATATGTATATAATCATAATCATATGTATATAATCATCTTCAAACAGTCCTCTCTAAGGACCATTATTTTTATTGTTTTAAACAAATATTTATAGCTTTAGAAATATCATTATCAAATAAAATATCAACCATATTGTCAATAAATGTCATCACATCATCTGCCCAACCTACTATTCTCATATCATTTTCAGTCGCGAATAACCATATTGATCCATATTTTGGTGAGATATGGTAACCAACTTTTTTAATACAATCGCTTATTATTTTAGTTTTTATACCAGTATAGCTTGAGGCTGATTTGATTAAATTAAATCTCTTACAAAATTTGTTTGTCAGATCAAATCCAACATGTCGGATTAGATTATAGTGATACATTATATATAATATTTTATTGTTTAATATGAAATTTTGTCTAAACTATAAAAATAACAACATTATTTCTAGAGGTAATAGTAGTATACATATATGAGTTGTTCCTATCTCAGAGACCCCCCACCCCCACAAAACAAATTTTGTCAGAAATATGTTAGAAAAGCCTTATCATATGAAAGTCATCATTTTGAGCTAAAAAAGGCTGCTGACAAAAATTTTAACGTATAACGTTTTGGAGGGGTAGGGGGTCTCTGAGAGAGGAACCTCATATATGTATACTACTATATCATCAATGCCATTAGCAACAACTCTACATAGCGGAAATTTGTTCTTGCTGGCTTGTGCAATTTTTCTGCAAGCCTGCTGTGGTCACCAGGGACTGTGGCACGGAAACCTGTGGTTGTGGCACTAGTACCAAGCTTGTACTTCAAACTCATATCGCCTCAAACAAGGCGATCTCAAAACTACTTTGGCTTTGGCCTTATCACTGATAACTCATCCAATATATTCTTGTCGCAGCGGGTTTTCCTCTGGAAAGTCTCTGTAGCAAATGACATGCTGCGTGGCTATTGTTACAACTCTATGGTCTTAAACTAAATAACAGAAAAGAGCGAAACCAACAAGGTTTGTAAAATTCTATAAATAATCTATTTGTATAGAATACAAAGTGAAATTTTTTTTAAAAATCTTACAATATTATGAACCAAATCCCAAATAATCTTAAACGTTCTATCACAAATTCAAATGTATTGAGTTCCAAATGAGTTCCAGTGGTATTCCAAATAAACTCCAATATTGAATGTGTTGATGTGCCTTTACTCTCGAATGTGCTAATGTGTCAATGGCCTGGAATGTGGCGATGTGTTAACAGTCATGATGTAGAACAATAATATAATCCAAAAGGTCCTTGAATGAATTCACAATAATTCCAAAATAATGATTTAGTCCAAGAGGTAATAATGAGCATTTATAATTCAAGATAATAATTTAAATAAATAAGTCCATCAAAACAACTGAACGCAACAATAACACTTTTCTTCTTCGGATGTTAAGGTAGTAATGAGAAATTTCGAAGTTAACGACATTAATATAAATATCTAAGACACAATAACAGAGTCTGGATGTATGTCAGCTTCCGTACGAAAACATTCAAAGTTCACAACAAGATCAAGAATTTCCCAATGAAAAACGTACGTCCTACTCTTAAGATACAAAAAATAAACATGTTTACCTGCAATAATGATGATCTGAATATTTAATATATAACCATAGAGAAATATTAGCTATGTATTATATAGTTGACAAAATAAATGTCACTGTTCAAGTGGTTCATTAACTTTATTTTGACAAAAGCCAAATGCTAAATACAGATATGCCTGTTATATATGGTTATCATATAATCAGAGCTCCTGAATTTAAGTTATAAAAGCGCTCTTATGAATCTCAATATCACCAGGCGATCATACCAACCGTATATAAGACAAGAAGAGACGCTTCTCTTAAATATACATTTGGGAACTGTATCAACGTTGTAGGACTTGAGTAAGACGGAGATGCCGTCCAGATTCGAGGTGGACATTGTTCTCAATTTGGGATTTACCATGCCTGGTTATTTAACCAAAGACGGCTCTACACCCTCTATAATAGTACAACCATATGTTTTATAGTGGTACCTGTATAATCTTAAACTATAAAGACACGGAAGCCATTGATGATGAGATCGATAAAGGGTTTGTAAAGAACCTCGAAAAGATTAAAACATACTCCGGAGGAGGTTCAGGATGGATGATTTCCAGATGCTTGGAATTTCATGTTCATATCTCCCAATAAAAGCCTTTCCGCAGACCGAATTATTGTTTCAGTGCCTTCTTCTTCGTTTTCCATTGCTGTAAAGATGACCTAGAAAGGAAAAAAGGAGACAATCGGTAAGGGACTAAAAAATTCAGCTGAGCTTGTTACGCGTCTAAAGCTGCTTGCTAGTATCAAACAAACTCATTGTTGGCGCTGAAATTGTCAACGAGATCAAATAAATACTAGACCACCTACTCTAACAAATTGTGCTTAATAAAGCAGAATACAAGGTTTTGTATAAACGTTTGATATGGATAAAAGGTCGCAAAACTATTCTTTTAGACTCCAAGTTTGCATTAGGAAGTAGCAATCATTTTACCGTCAAAAACAACACACTTATAGACTTATCGCAAGGTACTCGCTATGAGCTCGGGCTCACATTTAAGCAGAAAAATGGAACTCATTTTCATAATATTGCAACCAGCAATAACAAGTATTTGTATTTTATAACTTGAATTCCGGAGCTCTGATTTTATGAGGACCATATATAACGACGGCTTTGCTCTTGAGCAACCACGCTTGGCCAGCAGAGAAATTTTAATATGCTGTTATGCTGCTGTTTCGCCAAGCTGTTTTGCAGCTTGGCACGGCTCTTTTGGGGGGAGTACTAATAGCGAAAATATATCGGCTTTTGTTGCGCATTTTGCTATTTTTATATTACGCTCGTTATTTAATTGCGTCAATATAATTTTGTAATGTATTTATTTTACCAGGATCAGAAACTGCAATCGTTTTAGTCGTGAATATTATTCCACTAACTTCTGTATCATTTTCTTCAACACCATCGTAAGGTTTTTCCTCAACAATTGCCATATTTATGTTAGAGAGCCTTTGCCGACGCGCGCGCTAATACTCGCGAACAGATCACATGATCGGCAAAACTGATTAGGCGTCTTTACTCCGATACCACATTTAGGGCATTGTCGAGCATTGAGACTGACATGAAACGAGGGCAAATGTGATTTACAATATTGATAATGACAGTTCTGCTGCAATGTTCACGTTTTTCAAGACATACGCCTTTGTACTGATTGCATCCCAATGACATTATGCCATGTGTTTTGTCTTTGATTGAATTCTTGAGATAGAGTCGCCTTTCCAAAGGACAGTACGCGAATTTACAGCTATAATACCTGCAGTACTTATTGGGCAAGGTGATATTTAGCGTAATCTCAGACTCTGCTAACACAAACAGACTTATCTATGAAAAGTCAACCAAATGTGTGAGGTTCCTGCTCGGATAACATTTTCTTCAGACAATCAATAGGCCAAATTACCCCTAATATTCTGTCGCTAAATATGGCACCAACTCGTATACGATTCCTTCCAAAACTATTGCTAGCAACTCCTTCTCGATTTGTGCATAATTTACCTCAGTCACCGTGAGTGCAGGTGAGGCATAGGCTTGTTTGCTGCAAGAGGGGCACCCAGTTGCCTATGCCTCACCTGCACTTACGGTGACTGAGGTAAATTATGCACAAATCGAGAAGGAGTTACTAGCAATAGTTTTTGGAATGGAAAGGTTTGAGAACAACATCTACGGGAGACGAGTGGTCATAGAAAGTGACCACAAATCACTTGAAATAATCTGCAAGAAAACTTTAGTTAGTGCACCAAAGCGGCTGCAAAGAATGCTCTTAAAACTACAGAAATTTGACTTCATTGTAGTCTACAAGCAAGGTACACAGATGTACATGGCTGATACATTGAGTCGTGCATATTTGCCATGCACCAAGAAAGTAAGGGATAGCGATAGGGTGTTTGAGGTTGGTACCCGCTCATTCACACAGAAAGCAATAGAAAGTGTGAGTATGGTTGAGTATCTACCAGTTTCTATGGAACGCATCACTGAGATTCAGAGAGAAACTGAAACGGATTTTCAGTTAAGACAGCTGAAAAAAGTCATTCAGAGAGGATGGCCAGGAGAAAAAAAGGTACTTCCACAAGAACTACAGTATTACTTTCCTATCCGAGAGGAACTGACATTACAGAATGGCCTGATTTTCAAAAGTGACCGTGTAGTGATCCCAGCCACACTGAAATATTCGATAATGGAAAGGCTGCACTCCAGTCATATAGGAATACAAGGCTGTCTGCGAAGAGCCAGAGAAGCTATATATTGGCCAAACATGAATCGCGAAATAGAAAACTAGATTGCAAAGTGTGAAACATGCAATGCATATATTCTGCTCAGCAGCAGAAGGAGCCACTATGTGCCTACAAGGCCATGGGAGAAGATAGGTGTAGACCTATGTGATTTTGACAACAAAACATATCTGGTCACAGTAGATTATTATTCAAATTTTGTTGAAGTTGATAGACTTTATAATAAGACTGCCAAAGAAGTCACCATAAAAGTGAAAGCTCACATGGCCAGGTAAGGAATACCGGATGAACTTGTATCAGACAATACAATGGACCACCATTCTCAGGAAAAGATCTTGCAGAATTTGCACATACTTACGAGTTCAAACACAAAACTATAGCTCACCAGGATACCCTAAATCGAATGGAAGAGTGGAGAACGTGGTGAAAACAGTGAAGAGATTAATGAGGAAAACAGTACAGTCTAGATCAGATCCCTACCTCATGCTACTGGATTTCCGGAATACACCAACGGAAGGATTGCACTTGTCACCTGCACAACGCATGTTCAATAGGCGTACAAGAACTTTACTGCCTATGTCAAAAAGACTCCCAATGTCAAGGTCACAGTCACAGGACAGTACCAGATCTAAGTTGTTGGTAAACAAAAGGAAACAAGAGAAATACTACAACAGGAGTGCAAAGGAGTTACAACCATTACACACGGGAGATGTTGTTAGGGTTAAACCCAGTGACAAACATGGCGCAAGGCATACGTAGAGGGGAAAGTTGACATTCGCTCTTACAAGATTCGGACAGAAGATGGTGGTGTGTATCGCAGGAACAGAAAGCATCTGCGAGCTACAAAAGAAAATTTCATAGACCCTGATATTCAGGACCTACACCCAACACCCGCCAAATCGCGAACACCAGATAGACTCGTGCAGTATGAAACAGGCAAAACAGAAACAGAATTTCATGTACCACAAGAAATTGAAAACACCAATAGTGGTGCAAAGATTACGTCTCGGAGCAAGACTAGACCAAAGATGAGAGGACAACAACCGCTGAATAATAATGGTGGATCTCCAGATAACTATCAGACATCTAGAGGGAGAAGTGTTAAGAAAGACTATATCACCTAAATATGAATGTATGTTAATTCCTAGGACAGTGATGCAGAGTTAAAATAAGAGTAGAAAAAATTGATTTAAGACAGACAGAACTTTAAATAATTCATTTGAGTAAATCATTACTAGTGATACCAAGGAAAGCTGACCATTCCTATATTAAGGAATAATTTCATTTGTCTCATTATTGATTCTGCAATGCATAACGCTGAGAATTCTAGTCAGAGTTTATTTGCAGTAAATTTAGGACTCCTGAAAGAAAGTGCGCAAAGTATGACAAAAGACTTGTATATTAACATTATGTGCCAGTTAAGTTAATGAAGAAATTTTTTTTTTTAAGAAGGGAGATGTAACGTAATGCATACGTACATGTATTAGTCCAGTTCACAGTAAGGTCGTACGAGTTATTTCCCTTATTACTGTTATATTCTCTTTTTGAAAGAATAGAATGGTGCAACATGTACTATAGCGGAGTGATTAAACGTGTTTGAGTACAGCCCTGTCATATATATTGAATTTGTCCTAGAAAGACGTTACAGTTTATACCCAAAAAGGTTGAACCACTTGAAACGCTTACGCTCATGCGTGTCTACTATGGTCTCTGGTTGGTTGTCATAGAGTATACAGTAATACTCATCACATAGGATGATATAACTGTATTAGTTGTGTATTGATCTGACTGGGGTTCTGACTGGTCACACTCGTGTGCATTAGTCTCTAACGAAAGACGTCAAAGGTTGTAGTATGATAATAGAGGTTTGTTCGTTTAATGATCTCGGTGAAAGCCTTCTACACCCTATGACTTCCCCTCGAATCACGCTGCAGTAGTTGTATATTGCGGCGCCTCGTAGTAGCTTCATTTGAAGGCGCATGAGGGTTACAATCGCGTGATTCAAGGGGAAAGTCATGGGTGTAGAAGGATTTGACCTTTATTAGCAATCGAAATCTTAAATCACTATTATCATACTACTTCAACAGGGAGGTCACTGTGTGTGTGTGTGTGTGTGTGTGTGTGTGTGTGTGTGTGTGTGTGTGTGTGTGATTTGGATTTTTAACGTAGTTTTATGACTGTTTTCATTCATATCGCTACGATGTCTGCAGATTGGCAGTTTATAGTGATGTCTAGCACTGGGGCATCATGCCACAGTCATGTAGCATCATGTCCCACCCAGTGACATTATCCTGACACCAGGCCGACCAGTCCTAACACTAAACTCTTAATGCTGAGCGTCAAGCGAGGCAGTAGTCCGAGTTTCCTCTGACCCTTGACACCCCATTTTTGATATTTGGACATTTATGTTGGGGTGTAGGGTCAGAGTCCATTCCCTATCGAAAAGTTGGAATTGTCCGACACCATTTGGTGTCGGCACAGGATAGCCGCTTACTAGCCGGCCTAGCAAACTTTAATGACCTTTCATCGAGATATACCTACATAAAATCGATAGGAATATGATTTATTTTCTCAGGAATAGCGAGTGTAGCATTCGTTATATCTTTAATCCGCTGAGAGACGAGATGCAACTATAGCGTTGATGAAATTTGACCTGGAACTCGCCATTTGCATTCCGAGTCACATGACTACACAAATCTCGCAACTTACATGTCAATGACATCAGAGGTCCAATAGTCACGTGATATCAACAATAAACCATTTCGAATGTTGTTGTACATAGAATTCAAAAATATTAATTAAAAGTCACGTAATACTTGTACATAAATATAATGCACACTTAATTCTCAAATATTTATTCTGAGAACAACGACTAGAAACCTGTCGGTATCGCAGCAAGGTGGAGAAAACCAGATTCATCAAGTACTGAGCACGTGTCAGCGATGTATTCTGTTGGTATCACGTGACTGCCGGGTAGACCTATGCTCTCCGCTTGTTGAATCTGTTGGGGTTTTTTTCAAGCTGCTGTAACATTTATAGATTTCTGGTCGTTGTTTCCAGAATATATATTTTTAAAAGTTTATGTTCTTTTATTTTTCTATAAATATTACGTGACTTTCCCATAGCAACATTATAAATAGTTAATTGTTGATATCACGTGACTATTTGAACCCTGAAGTCATTGACATGTGGGTCGCGAGATTTGTGTAGTCATGAGACGCGGAATGCAAATAGCGAGTGCCAGGTAAAATTTCATCAACGCTATAGTTTCGGCTAGTCTGCAGCGGATAAAAGATATAACGAATGCTATACTCGCAATATCTGAGAAAATAAATCATATTCCTATCGCTTTCACACCCGGTATATCTCGATGAAAGGTAGTTAAAGTTTGCTAGGCCGGTTAGTAAGCGGCTATCCTATGCCGACACCAAATGGTGTCGGACAATTCCAACTTTTCGATAGGGAATGGACTCTGACCCTACACCCCAACATAAATGTCCAAATATCAAAAATGGGGTGTCAAGGGTCAGAGGAAACTCGGACTAGCGAGGCAGCTGTTAGTAACATTTTTATAAGTCTTTGGTATGACTCGGCCGGGGTTCAAACCAGCGACCTCCTGCATCCGAGGCGGATGCTCTAACCATTAGGCCACCGGATCGGTCTTACACAGATAGTAAATATTTACAATAAAACAATTCGCACCAAAACATTACAGTGCCAACAGGGACAGCATCTTAAAAGACACGATAATGGACACATACATACATACATACATACATACATACATACATACATACATACATACATGCATGCATGCATACATGCATGCATACATACATAATTTTACATATATTATACATTTTTAAAGGTTTACATTTAAAAATGTAGATACAATATATAAGTTTTCGTATTATTAAGATATCAGGAAATGAGGGTACGAGAGTACTAACAGTTAAAGCTAAAACAAGATATTTACGTAAGTGTAAGTAAGTACACTAAGCATCATGAGAGCAGGATTAGTAGCAAAAGTAATTTGAGGTTTCTATTTCAGAGACCCCCCTACCCCCCAAAAACGTTATACGTTAGCATTTTTGTCAGCAGCCTTTTTTAGCTTAAAATGATGACTTTCATATTTCTGACAAAAATATGTTTTGTTGGGGTAGGGGTGTCTCTGAGATAGAAACAACTCAATTACTTATGCTACTATTACACTCTAGAAATTATTTTTTATAGTTTTGGAGAAAAAAATTATATTAAACAATAAAATATTATATATAATGTCCTTCTGTCATCCAACCCGACATGTTGGATTTGATCTGACAAACAGATTTTGTAAGAGATTTAATTCCATCAAATCAGCCTCAGGTTATACTGGTATAAAATCTAAAATAATAAGAGATTGTATTAAAAAAGTTGGATATCATATATCGCCAAAATATGGATCAGTTTGGTTATTCGCGGCTGAAAATGATGTGAGAATAATGGGTTGGGTAGATGATGTGATGACATTTATTGATAATATAGTTGATATTTTATTTGATAACGATATTTCTAAAGCTATACAAAATTAAACATCTACTGTTGCAACCCATATTTTATTATAATCTTTTTCATATCTGCTAACTCTCATTGGCAGAATATCTGTTAACATACTGTCAATAATACGAAACTCGCGTATTAAATCATCCATATCATATTTTATACCCCTCAAATAAGATCGTATTTGATCAAGTAATTTTTTATAGGTGATACTTGCTGTTTTACAAGCATTTTTTTTTTAGTCGCAAGACGAGATTCAATTTTTTTACACGCTGTTGCAAGAGAAACACCGACATTATTAACAAAAACGGATTTAATGATGCGCCACTTGAAATTATACCAGAGCTAGTCATTAACAAAGGTAAATATGATATCACTCGAAGTATTTTGGTATAGTATTTGTAACATTTTTTTACGCACCAAAATTTTTTATGATAATATCTGTAATATTGCATTAGAGCGTCCATATCTTGTTTTGGAATGTTTTCTGAAATATGATTAAAACCAACTATATTTTTTTCATTATATAATATTTGTTTACATATTTTATACAATAGTGCCAGTCTCTGGGTTTGATTTATTATAATTAACTTAATTGTGGTGTTTCAGCTACGAATTCCAGACACCACCAGTAGGGCGTTTCGGTTATTTTTTTATCAGCTACCAGCATAAACGTTTCTTCAGTATCTTTATTTAACATTACTGATACAGTTCCAGAAAAAGCATCGCTTGAATGACGCCATAGATATGTGGTAAATATACCAAATTTTTCACTGCTAAATATGGACAACCTATATACACCAGTGACTTCCGCGGTATGTTTGATAGTGTTATTTTGCGGTGTCCATATTGCTGATCCTGATGCTACTGTGTATACCATATTGACGATCTTCTTGTGAGGAATTTTAGTAACTCTGTTACTAGATTTGTTTTTTCGATGATATTAGGAATTCCGTTAATAATATCGTTTAGTTTTGTGTTAATGTCAGCGAATTTAATATCTACAACCGCTGGACTTAAAAAAAATTCATTAATAGATTTATTTATATTTCTACGAAAATTTAAAAACGTTTGTACGTGATTAGAAAAATTAGTATTTAGTGTAGTTATTCCATCGTTGATTGTTGTTATTGCTGTTACTTGATCGCTAGCGATCTTAATGTTGCTGTCGTCGACGTATTTCTTTGTTGCTGCGTCAAAATCTGTTTCTGGTGTTCTGAAATTATTAATACCATTATTGTTCATGTTGAGGAATGCGCGCATTATACCACCGCGCACTAACACATACTTAAGATTCTTGATCATCGACATATTTTTTTGTTGCTGCGTCTGATTCTGCAGCTGGGTCTCCAAGGTATGTAATTTTTTTTCCTGACATGATAATGATACCTGTAACTGTCACACCTATTTTATCAAGTTTGTTATCATCAACATACTTTAACTGCAAATAACTTACCGCTTGAGTTTGATTTAAGTTTGCTGGCGGATACCTGGTCTCTAAATTTATAATTTTTTTTCCTGGCATATCTAAGTTAGCGCTTAAAGTTCCACCAGATTTATCTAGTTTATTATTATCGACTAATTTAAGTTGTGCATTACTAACGGCTTGTGTATTAACAACATTTATTGGTGGATAATCTGATTCTAACTCTAATACTCGTTGATTTGACATAAACAAGTTTCCCGTCATCGTGTCCCCGGACTTTTTTAGATAGCCTGATAAATCAACCTTACCGTCTGTTGTACTTTCAGTTGTTGAATCTCCTAATAATGTCCCAAATTTTGAATAAAAACTCATTATTTATTTATCGTTTGACAAAATTATATAACATAAAATTATATAACAATAATGGCAAAATCATCGATATTAAATTTTGATACAGAACGTTTGGTGAAACATAAACATAACAATGAACTTTCAGATTGTCATTATCTTATCGTTGGGAGAACTGGATCGGGAAAAACAAACTTACTTATGAACTTACTTCTCGGAGATAATTTTAACTACGATCGCGTTTATATTTACACGATTAACCCGCAGCAAGATAAGTACGAGCTACTTAACAATTATAATGACAAACTTCGTGATGATCTTGAGGCTGGTGAAGATTTTTTTATTATCAAACAACCAGAAGAACTTATTCCAGTTAATCAACTTGATTCGTCCGAACACAAGATAATTGTTTTTGATGATATTCCACTAAACAATGAAGAAATGAATAAAATTAGATTGTATTTTTCACTGTCGAGAAATAAAAAATGTAATTCTATTTATCTCGCTCAGGGTTTTTTATAATGTTGATATTAGGCGAAATACTGGTTGTTTTATATTATTTCCAGGACTTGACAATGTCGATGTTAGAAATATCGCGAACGAGCAATGTGGTGATGTAACAAAAGATAAATTTATTGAACTATATCATCAAGCAACGGCAAATAAATATGACTTTTTTGTTTGATAAATTAACAAATGATACGAGCAAAATGTTTTGATGTTGTATTGAAAAATATCTACAGTAATTTTTATACAAAATAGTATATAATTAATGGAAAGACAAGCAAAGTACAAAAAACATATAGAAAATCTAAAAAAAACTTGCGCAATCTCAGGCAAAATTTAAACAACAAGTACAGCAAGCACGACGTGGCCAAGTCGTTGCAGCGGAAACAACAGCCGCCGCTCTCAAACCAATTACTGAAGCTTTGCTTGGAAAACAACCTGAAACTAAACCATTATCAGAAGAAGAACTTAAGCGACTACAGGGAAAAGGTTTACTCGGACTAGTTAAAGAACAAGAAGAAGAAACTGCTGGAAGAATTATTGAGAGATCTGAAGAAGAAAAAAGAAGATTAGCTGAGGCACTTGTAGCA
This sequence comes from Megalonaias nervosa, assembly GCA_016617855.1. NCBI lineage: Eukaryota > Metazoa > Mollusca > Bivalvia > Unionida > Unionidae > Megalonaias > Megalonaias nervosa. Next base: position 38,896 of record JAECUM010019733.1, read on the forward strand.
AATATCGCTGATCCGGTTGCAAGACAAACTGAACTAGATCGGCTAATAAATGATCCACTAGCGCTTCAACGAAGATTAACAAATTTACCCACAACGGAGATTAAAAATATTTTAACAAATTTATCAGAAAAATTAAAAGATATTGAAAAGGAGCAAGAAAGAGTTGGCGAGTTGACGGTAAAGTTTATGGAAGTTGAAGATCAAAGACGATGGTATATAAAACTAGCAAATAACGAGATAACAGGGGATGATTCTGATAAATTTTTAGAAGAAAATAATATAAAAGATCTTGATAATATAAGTAAATGGTGTGATGAAGAATTTGATAAATTTACTAATAAATTGAATGAAATAATGAGAGACGGTGATGCTGCTAGAAATGAGTTGAAAACAGCTATAAAAAATGAAAATATGCTTCCACTTTATGATAGAATGAGATATGGTATTATCGCTGCATTGTTTGGAAAAACAGCAAAAGAAAGTAGAGAAAAAGGTTTTGGTAGGGGGTGGAATTTTAAAAGGAATTTTTTAAAAACTGATGAAGGTCGTGTAAAACAATATAAAGAAAAAGCAGGAACTGGAGTTAGAATATTTTCTTCAGTTACTGAAATGATTGGCAGATTAATGCTATTGATATCATCAAAAGAAGCTGGAAATGTTGGTGCTGAAATTGACAATGAAATTATTGACATACTTGATAATTTGAGATCAGAAAATTTATTAACATCTGACGAATACGAAACTTTGCACCTTGATTTGATATAAATCAAGGCGATTTGATATCAAATCAAGGCGACTTAATCGCGGCGACTTAATTTTATAAAAATATAATAAGAAATGTCAGCAATATTATTACTAGACTCTAGTCAATCTGATAAAGATAACGCAAACTTTTCAGTAAAGTATATTCCGCCAATAGAACTAGATCGTGAAAAACGATATGAAATTGGACTTATTTCCTGTACTTGTTGGAATGCTATGGCTAATGTGAAAACTGGAGTAAATGATGATTTTACAATTAGTAGTACTAATCACCATTCTCCACTATTTAAAAAATGGATATCAATTAAAATTCCACAAGAAGCCTACAACATAACTGATTTAAATAAAACAATAAAAGAATTTATAACAAAAAATGGTGTAATCGCTGATAGTTTTGAACTTACACCAAATTATAATACGTTACGCGCCAGAATGACATTAAAAAATATAGTATTTGGTCTTGTATCGAAAACAAGTATAGCGCCACTAATAGGATTTGATCATATAAATTATAATTCTTTTGATGATCCTATAACGTATGACGGTATATATATCCGGTAAATATAACTGATGTCAACACAATATTGGTGAATTGCTCTATTGCATCTGGTTCTTATTCAGCTAAAGGCAGCAAAGGTCAAACGATATACAGTTTTTCACCGGACGTTCCACCTGGTTATCTTATGCAAATTATTCCGCGCTATATTATTTATTATCCGCTAAATGTTGAAAATCAAATAACAGAAGTAAATATACAGTTGACAGATCAGTCTGGAAGACAGTTAGATTTTAATAATGAAGTTGTTACTTATTACCTGCACTTGCGAGAACAGTAAACATATTTTCTGAAAGATTTGACAACAAAATTATACAACCTCAGATATAAGGAAACAGAAAAAAGTTTATAGAAGAAAAATAGTAGGAGGATTTTTAGGAAATATATTTGCTAAAATTATGAAAAATATTCCAGGAATAGCTCATAAAGTTACACCAATTTCACTTGACGCATCAAAAGCTTTTGCAACTGGAGCTGCATCTGCTGCTGGAACTGCCTTGGGGCAAAAAATAGCTGATAAAATAAAAGACGCACCGCAAAGCGGATTACCGCAACGTGGTATACCGACAATCAAACAAGCTATTTCAGAAATCGCACCAACAAAAGAAACTCAACGCGCAATGATAACAA
>JAECUM010019734.1:0-28831 GCA_016617855.1 Megalonaias nervosa
GTGTGTGTGTGTGTGTGTGTGTATATATATATATATATATATATATATATATATATATATATATATATATATATATATATATACATGCCACATACATTAAATGGCATTTAAAGTGTTGGTATAAAGCAAATTGATATACCAATACTACTGGCATATCAAATTTTGATCCGCCCATGGCGCAATAATACGAATATTCATTCAACTGCAGGTCTATAGATTAATGATGAATTTCCACTCCTTAATCATTAATGATGTATGAAAATAAAGATAAAAAGTATTAATGGTCCCCATTTTCTAAATGAATTTAACATAGTACACAATTTCATCGCAATCCTTTCTTTTTTCCGTTCCCCTCTCTCCTATCGTGCATAAGGGGCAACATACGCAGAAATATGGAGTGAGAGAGAAAAACAAATTTGGGTTCGATGAAAACCTTAAAACTGAACTTCCACCAAGTAACCTTCAAGAACATGGTTCGTCGTAACGGTATGTTTACACTTTCCTTGGGATCCATCTACAATGTTCATAATATCAATGATACATAGTCGCAATAGCCTGTCGACACTATAAGTTAAATTTTTCGGTTACGAGGCACACATACTGTCGCGTAATGAATGCTTTATTGTTGTTGTTGCTTCTTAAACCTATTATAATGTTCTAAAAATCGATTATTATTAATTAAATATGAAAATATCCAAACGGTGCCCCCTCCTCTCTCTCTCTCTCTCTCTCTCTCTCTCTCTCTCTCTCTCTCTGGACCATCGTAGCAAGATGCGGATAAAAATCCATGAAAATGCGACCTTTGGGGGATTTTCGCCTGTGTCATACGACGATGTCTCTGGACCTATGAATAATGGTAAAGTTAAGTCAAACCGTTCAAAGGAAAAGGAGAGAGACAGAGAATGTTATGGTCAGTAGGAATGTTAATTAAAGTAGAATAATAATTTAGATCAACTGTAAATGTATTAAAATGTTTTAATTACCTCTTGTTGGTTCGTCATTTCGCTTAGTTTCTATTCCACGCTAATTTCCTTACGCCAGTACGTGAATGCCTAAGCGTTCAGTGTGTGCAAGAGACTAACGTGTTCGTGTTGCTCAACTTTCTTCATGAAAACAATCTTTCATGTTTACATCATATGTGTGTCTTATATTGATTTAATCAATGTGAATAAAAACAGAAACTTGAAAAGAAAACAATCAACTTATCAATTTGCAAATGTGATTGTGAACAACAAGAAAAGGCATAGAACTGCATTTTCTAGCGGACACACTCGCAGGGATGTGAGGAGTTCATTCAGTTGGTTAATACACAGTTTCCGGAGCATATCTTCACTCCGTTCAAAGGGCAAATATGTGTATTTGTGATATAAATAAAATATATGTATAGTATGTACGCTGTATCAATGATCTACCACTCCTTGTATAAATTTTTCATTAAAAGGAAACTTGGCAAACCTCGTTTCCTTTTAATGAAAAATTTAGACATTTCGTGATATATCATTAATACAGCGTATGTACTATACATATGTTGTATCCTTAGGTCTGTCCTTAATTTTCTTTCCTTAGGTCGTTACGATTTTCAGGGATCTTATTGGTCATGCTCTTTATAATTTTTGTGTTTATTTATACCTGTACGAACTGAAAATAAATATACAATAATTTAGTCCTGCCCACCGGCTCTACTTTTTCCCCACATTCGCATTTGAAATTACAATGTACAATATTTGCAAGCTGCATGGACGTAATGTTGGTTTACATCAACAACGAGGGCAATACGATCATTTCATGTATATAAAATAGGCCCTAAACCTGCGAATGAAAAAACGGAACAAATTTTACTTTATAACACACTGAAAATATAAAGCTGCTTGTTAAATCTATCACAAAATGGAGATAATCGCCAGTGGGAGGGCGGGACGGGAGATAACAGTCGCAGGCCATTACATTTCAAATGTTCGTTCAATTACATTCTTACATGTACCTCATAACATTGTTTAAACAAAGACGAGTCAGTTATCTGGATGGGACTGAATTACTGATATTGCCTTTCGATTAGACCAGGGGTCACCAAACTACGGCCCGCGGGCCGCATCCGGCCCGCGGCATCAGTTTGTCCGGCCCCCAGAGTAACCCCCAAAAATAATAAAAAATAATCCTACTTTTTAACCCAAACTATTCTGCCTGTGGATTGTTAAAACTGCCCGTAGTTTGGCCAGAGTTTGATGACCCATATAACAGACAGCATGTACAACGTACTAAGCATGTCGCATAATGAAGTATATTGAGCCAGGAACGTCATACGTTACAGCGGCTACACACATCACACAGCTACAAAAATACAGTATGTTGTGGATGTTTCGTTTTTGGGCGCATTATGATATTTGTGAATTTAGGTTCGGTATGATTTTGGGACTGTCGTGAGCGCCATCTCGTTAATCACGAGGATAGGTGAAGTGTCATCTGGCGAATAGAGTAGTGGGCGGAAATGAAATGTCTTCACGTGGTTTTTAGTGTTCAGGAGAATTGTGTAGGATTTTCGATGGGCGATAATGGAGTACGGGGTGGTGCGCATTTTCTGAATATTGATTGTTTCATGTATGAAGTGTATCTAATGGGACTTGTATTATTTGCTTTTTACTCAATATACTGTTCCACGTGTTTCGCCAGATTGTGCTACTAACCTTTTTCTTCCATAATCTTCACCCATCAGTATGGCTACTAAGAAAAGAAACGTGGATAAGGAATGTCGCATTTTCAACAAAGAATGGGGAGAAAAGTATTTCTTTGTGGAAGTAAACGGTCAGAGGGCCAGTTGCATAATATGTCATGAAACTGTTGCTGTCATGAAAGAGTACAATATACGTCGTCACTATGAAACAAAACATCTCTCAACACACTCAAAATATGTTGGAAAGCTGCGTACTGAGAAATTTGAGTCTATGAAACATGGTTTGGAATCTCAGAGGAATCTTTTTACGAAAAAAATTGCTGAAAATGAATCTATCACTCGGGCAAGTTACAAAATAGTGAATAGGATGGTAGAGCGAGGAAAACCATTTACTGACGGAAAATTCATAAAAGAGTGCATTATAGAAGCAGTAAATGACTTATGTCCTGAGAAAGCTAGCTTATTTGAAAACATCAGCCTTTCAGCAAGTACAGTTGTGCGGAGAACGGAAGAACTTGGAGAGAACATACAGTCTCAGATACATGAAAAAGCTAAGGACTTTTTGTGGTATTCTCTTGCTATGGATGAGTCTACCGATTTATCGAGTACGTCACAACTTCTTGTCTTCATCCGTGGTGTTAATTGCAATTTTGAAATTACAGAAGAATTGGCATCAGTTTGCAGCATGCATGAAAGAACAACTGGAGAAGATATTTTCATGGAGGTGCAGAAAACTTTGCAAAGTTATCACCTTCAGTGGAATCAGCTTCGGTGTGTAACTGTTGAAGGGGGAAAAAACATGGCAGGAAAGAAAAAAGGTTTGATAGGGCAGATCCAAGCTAAGTTGGGGGATCTTCTACTCCCAAGAGCGCTCTCAATACACTGCATCATACACCAGCAATCACTCTGTGGAAAACACTTAGATATTTCTTGTGTATTGAAACCAGTCACAAGTGTGGTGAACTTTATTCGGAATCATGGGCTCAATCACCGCCTGCTCCAGGCTTTCCTTGAAGAAATCGATTCTGATTTCTGTGATTTGCCATACTACACTGCAGTGAGATGGCTGAGTTGTGGTAAAGTCCTGCTTCGTGTTTATAATCTCCGAAGAGAAATAGATCTTTTTCTCACTGAGCAAAATAGAGCAGATCCACTGTTCTCAGATCCTTCATGGTTGTCAAAGTTGTCATTTCTGGTTGACATCACTTCTCATATGAATGAACTGAACTTGAAATTGCAAGGAAAGGAAAACCTCATTTGTGAACTCTACAGAAACATCACAGCATTTCGGAGAAAGCTATCATTGTTTGAAGCACAACTAGAAGGAGGAAACTTTTCTCATTTTCAGTGTTTCCAGGAGTTTTGCACAGAAAATGCTGGACGTGACGTCAATCTCGAGTTTCAGAAAAAGATTATTCAGGACTTACAGATGCATTTTTCAGAAAGATTTTCTGATCTTGACCAAATTGAGAATGACATTCGTCTGTTTGAGAATCCATTTGGCTGTAATCTTGAAAACACACCAACTGAGTTACAACTTGAGCTCATTGACTTGCAAGCTAATACTTTGTTGAAAGAGAAGCATAGAGAAGGAAAACTCATTGAATTTTATCGCTGCTTACCTGATGACGACTTTTCAAAATTGAAGAAGTTTGCTGCAGGCATGGCATCAGTTTTCGGAACAACTTACGTTTGTGAACAAACTTTTTCAAGGATGAACTATTTCAAGTCAATGTATCGAACAAGGCTCTCTGATGAACATTTAAAAGCAATTCTTATGGTTGGATGCAGCAATCATAAAGCAAATATTGATGATAAATTGAAAATGAAACACCAATTTCAGACGTCTCATTAACGTTTGTGCAGCCTACTATGTCAGCTAAACAGTCTAAGTTGGAGATATTTTGGTACAATATAAGTATTGTTCATTGATTTTTGTTATTTTGTGCACTAACTTTTATGTGATAATAAATTGATTGGATGAATGACATTGTATTTTGTTTACATTCAGAGTATTCTGTACTAAATCTATTGAACAAAACATGCGTCCGGCCCGCGCTCGGCATCCCTACAGTCTAATCCGGCCCTTCATGAAAAAAGTTTGGTGACCCCTGGATTAGACGTACATGCTCTGGCTGTCTGGATTAGGCCCAAAGTAGTATTTTTTCACGTTTTGAATGAAGTTAAAATACAGAATTTAATATTCTCTTCAATATAAATAGGTAACTTCTATGTTTTAATTATTAGGACTGTAATAAATACACCCACGAAAACAATGAAGTTGTCCTTGACTATCGTAGAAAACATGGCGGAGTGGTGGTGGTGGTGGTGGGAAATCAGCTGAAATTAAAGCTAGTGTTGGGAATTATATAGATGATAAGCATGTTTCTCAAAGGAATTTTATAATGATAGACCCTGATAACTGGGTGAATTGAACTGATAAGTTCTAGGAAAAATGTTTCAAACAAGTAAGTCAAGTAATGCTATTTTTGAACATACAACCTTGCAATATCTCTCTTTCTCTCACACACACACACACACACACACACACACACACACACACATGCACACACTACTATAACACAAAACTCATACACACAAGTGTATACGCATAAACACACATTAAACACATTTCCATTGATGCTGTCGATAAAAATGTATGCGGCTGTTTCATTTGCCATTTATCAATGATATTTGGTTTGAAACATATGTATTAAAAAAGATTAGCTAGCAGCTCCTATCAACCCGAATTGATTTGATTTTGGGTGTTTTGATCACTTCGTGAATTGATGAGGTCAGTAACTTAAAAACTCCACTCGAAAAGTGTTGTTTGACCCACCGTGTATCAGTTTATACCTGTCATTTTTCTCTTTCTCGTTTCCTCTAGCGGCATCGAATTAGTATTATCATTAGCATCATCATCGTTACTATTATTATTATTACTATTAGTGCGTCTTTACTCGACCGTCCCTTGCAATGCTAATAAAATTAATTTCTCGTAGGGGCATAATATCCGGGATGTAAAGTAGAAGTGAAAATAATGAACTGATACAGATGGCGCAATGTGAAACTGTTTAGGTCATGACAAGCAGTGTAACCATGTTGTTGGCAAAAATTGAATATTTTTCTGTTTGTCATAACTAATAGTTCTCAGTCTTGTCATGTAGAATTTCTTTACTTTCGGTGTTGACACCACTTGTCCCCGTCCCAGCATATATGGCTAGTTAGGACTTAGTAGTGACACCCTGGTTTTCCGAAATATGTGTTACGGTGTGGGTTTCCCTTGTCCACCCTTTAGCGATTCAAGTTTAGGTGTAGTAAGAAAAGGAATGAGATTTTGCAGGGCAGCTCTTTGTTATGTTCGTCAAATTCTAGAGTTTTTCCCTTAAGCGTGGTTAGGATATACTCCCTTCTCTTTTGCTAGTGCTTGCATTGGGCCTGGTTTCTATCCCTTCCATGCTGGAACTTAGGATTGTACTTTCCCCCTGTGGACCCTAAAGTCCCGGGGATGATTTCCTTTCCCTTTTCCTATAGTATGTGTTAACTTTCGAAGTGACTCTGCCAAAGTGATTAAGTCATTGTGTTGTGTTGGTTATGCGCCCCCTTTGTGTGTAAGGACAGCACTATCTAGATCCAATTCAGTAGAGTTGTTGTACCTTCTGTTCCTATGTAATGATTTAGAAAAGGTTGTTTGCCGAAAAAGGAAACTAAAGATAAACTATTCTAGGTATTTGTGTTTTTGTATGGTGAGAGTGTGTGCTGCGTTATGTTGTATGTATATATCGAGTTGTCCTATATGCCGTAGCATATTGTGGTCTAATTAGTTGTAATTTGAGTGGTTGTCTTTGGTTGCACCTTAGTGCCTTGGTTTGTTAGTAATTAGTCCATGTGCTATTTGACTCGTGTTGTTTGTATGTGCCTTAGCACGAAAATGTTATTGGTTGGTAGTACAGTTGGGTATAAATTGTAGTTGTCTTGGTCTTGCTGAAAAGAGATTGAAATTTTGTACTAAATGTCAGAGTTGTAATTAAGAGTTTTGGTCGGCTTGTGCCTTGGCACTTGCCTTGTTGGGGGTAAATAACAAGATGAGCAAGGTAAGGATTGTTTTATTTCAGTAAGAAGATAGAGAAAAGTCGTTTGTTTGCAAGGTTGTTTTGTTGTGGGTTTTTTTTTTTTTTTTCTTTTAAATGGAAGTAACCAGGGTAACTATGCTAGTGTTATCCAAGCGATTATAAGTTGGGATTGGAGTGGGTATCTGGTGCTCTTATAGCTAGCTCATTTCTGTAATGGCTTTTCCGGATTAAGTAATAATTGGGAGAAAGAGGATTACCGGGGCTCTTAAGCTAGCTCATCTCAGAGATGGCTTTTCCGATACAGATATTTAGAGTTCTTAGTTATTTTCTGTAATCCAAATGTGTTTCCCTCTTGTATCTATGGCTAGTAGTATGAAATTAGTTACTTTTTTGCAGAGGTTTGGGTAATTCATTTAATTTGTATATAGGAGTTTCTACTCTTCGAAGTATCTAGTTTGTCAGTTATTTTTCCTTTTATTTCTTTTCTCTGTGTCTCTAATTTTTTACAATGTAAAATTATGTGCTTTTTAGTATCCGTTTGTTCTTTACATATTGGGCAAGAGTGTATTTCTTTTATAATTTTTCTTTGGTAAGCATTTTCACTTGTCCAACGTTACGTCGTGTAAAAATTAATATTTTGGTTTTTTTTTTTCCTTGTATCTTTGATTTTTGCCCAGTTAGTCCATATGTTAATCCATTTTATGTATGGAAATTGGGTTTCTACTTTATGTGGGGTTGTTTTATTTGTATCGTCTCTAGTTTATTTGTACAATTCTTTTTTGTTTCCCAAATATCTTTATTTCTGTATGCTTTTATGGTTGTTATTCTGTATGTTTCTATAGGTGGTGTCAGTGTTTTGATAACATTGTTATTTTTGTATGTCTGATTTGTTTGATAAAAGAAAGCCGAACCAGTGTAAGTAAATACATTGCCAGTAATATTCTGGGTTCGGGTTTAACTTTTTTTTTATTCTATCTAGGTAGTTAAGTAGTTGGTTAGTTTTTAAGTTTGGGAGGTTGCACCTCCCTGTTTCCTAGTGTTTTGGAGTGTATTTGGGTAACTTGCATATTCCCGCATTCCAAATGAATTTGATTATTTCTGATTCGATATTTTCATATAGTAAATTTTAAAATCTCATATCAAATTCGTACCATATGGAGTTGTATAGAAAAGTTTTGGTTATATGAATTTTTTCGAATAAATTTAGTTGTCTGATATTCCATATTTGAGTGTGTTTCTTTAGTTTTTCCATAATTTGGTTGTAATTTAAGTTTTTACTATTTTCTTCTACGTGTATTCCTAGTACTTGAACTTGTTTCCTAATCATGTCTGGGGGGAGGCCTGGGTGATTTCCCTTCCAGTTTCCTATTAATAAAGTCTCGGTTTTGCTATGGTTAATTTTGGAGCCTGAGGCTTTTTCAAACTGGTTGTATTGATTTATAATGTATTTATACGATTGTTGAGTCATAATGAAGTGTGAACAATCATCTGCGTGTTGAAAAGTCTTACACTCTTCTTTCATGTTGGGTATTTTGACTTCATTAATATTTTCATCGTTTTGTACGGCGTTTCTTGGGGCTTCTATCCCTATTACATACAGAAGCATGGATAGGGACATCCCTGTCTCACTGATCTTTCTACTGGAAAAGGCTTGGTTCTTGCTCCGTTAACCTGTACCACAGAATTAATATTTGTGTATAGGGTCTTCACCCACTGTTGGAATTTTTTTCCGAAACCGCATTTGTTCAAAATTTGTAGAATATAATTATGTTCAATTCGATCAAAAACCTTTTCCTGATCTATAAGTATAAGTGCTCCATCTATGTGTTTGGAGTTCATGTAATCGATTATAGTTTTGATGGAGAGGACATTGTTTTGAATATTTCTTCCTTTTTCTCCGCAGGTTTGATTTTTATTTATTATTTCACTTCGAGTTTTTTCTACTCTGTTTGCGAGTATTTTACTAAGCATTTTATAATCAATGTTGAGTAAAGAAATTGGATGCCAGTTTTGTAAGTTTGCTGGTTCTCCTTTGTATTTAAAAATTAGTGTAATTATTCCTGTTTTCATATTTTCTGTCATTTCTTTACTTTTAAAAATGTACCCATATAAGTTGCTTAATAGTGGTTTCAAGTTTGCTTTAAACTTTTGATAGAATTCTGGTGTGAGACCATCAATGCTTTGAGATCTGTTGGGGATTTTTTTTTTGTTAGTTCAATTGCGTCTAGAATTTCTTTATCTGTTGTGTCTTCTTCACAAAGTTTTTTCTGGTATTCTTCAATTTCTGGCATTTTGAGTTTCTGTAGGTATTCAGATATTGTCTTTTCACTTATATTTTGAGACGTATAGAGGTTTGTGTAAAATTTGTTTGTATATTCTAGTATTGTTTTTTTTCACCTGAATCTCTATGTTGTTTTCTTTCAGCACTGTGATAGTCCTTTCTTTTACTCTTCTTATTTCTTCCCTACTGTAAATATTTTTTCCTAATTTATAAATGTCTTGGTCGAGTCTGGATCTTATTTGTTCACCACTAGTTCTTATGTCATTTATTCTATTCAGAGTTTGTGTGCTATTTCTATTTCGTTTTCACTGGAAATTGGATTGTTTATTATATATTGATATACTTTTTCTATAAGTTGATTATTTTCAGCTTGTAGTCTGGAGTATTTTTTGCTTATCCTAGCTATTTCTTCTTTTATCTGATCCCATATGTGATAGAAGTGTTGTTCTTGCATAGATTGAAGTAGTTCTGTGATTTCTGATTGGTAGCTTGGTAAGTTAAGTATAGTATTATTGAGTTTCCAATGGCTTTTACCCCATTTATCATGTGAGCCTATTTTAATTTCGAAGTCAATGGCACTGTGATCTGCTATTCTCTCTTTAAGTATATTGTTGCTTATGTTGTTTTGATAATTGTTGTTTATGTATGCTTGATCAATACGAGATGCATTGTTTTTTTTTTTTTTTGTTTTGTTTTTTTCATATGTATGTTTATTCCTTTTGTTTGGATGTAGCAATCTAAAAGTATCGACTAAATTGTTGTTTTTTATTAGTCCTATTATATGGTGTAGAACAGCTCTATCCCATACTGCTGGACCTATTTTTTTTATCAATGTGTTGTATAACTGAGTTAAAGTTCCCTATTATTATCATGTAGTGTAGGTTATAGGCTTCTAAATAGTTGGAGTCTGTAGAAAAAGGATCTTTTTTTGTTGTTGGGGGCATGTATACATTCATTATGTGTATTTTATTTATTTGAATATGTATTAATCTTCCTTTAAGCTTTTGCGGGACTGTTAGTAGTTTCCAGTTGGAGTGTAAAATTTTCCTATTAATAATTATTCCAACTCCTGATCGGATAGACGTATTATCTTTCTGTGTAATAAAAATTGTGTTTAATTGGTCCTCAATAAAGTTTGTCACTTGTTTTATGTTATGGATTTCTTGAAACAAATTATGTCATATTGCTTGGCTTTTTTGTATTACTAGTTTAGCATTTTCAGAATCAAGTCCGTTAACGTTTATTGACAGTATTTCGAGTTTCTTTTCCATGTTTGTTTCTTTTGGGTGTGTTTTCCGGGTTTGTAATTGTAGGTTGTTAGAATTTATTTTTTTTTTTATTGTGTTTTAGGGGTTTGATTTGGTTGCGTGTTTGTTATGGGTAATTCATTGTCCTGGTTTGTTTTCTTTTTGGGGTTGTTTAGCTTTGTTTCTTTTGGTCTGGTACGGATGAGGGTTTCAGTTTTGTCTCGGGTTGTTTTGGTTTGTTTCTAGTGGGGGTTGTTACGTATCGGCTCGTTCAAAAGTAACAAAAGAAAAGAGTGAAGACAACAAGCTTTGTAAGTTTTAACAAAAATAATTTATTTCCCTAGACAACACGGTGAAAAGGTGAAAATATGAAATAGGACTTACGGTTTGTGAAGAAAATCCAAACATTTATCCTAGTACTGAAAAAATACAAGTCCCATCACTAAATAAATTTAACTGAATCCAGGTTCGAATCTTGATGACGTTCCAAGATGGAGGACGATGACGTCAGATGAAGTCTTAATACAAATGTCCAGAATTTCACGTTGAACCACAATTTGTACTGTACTGTTCCAATTTAGAATGAATTTCACTGAATGTCTTTGTCCTAAACCACTTGTATAGTTCTCGAGAGAAAAATAAATTATTATTTAAAAAGTAGGTGAACTTCTATAGCTGTCATTTATAACAATAAATCTCGAGTTCTACAGATGTAAAGAAAAATAAACTCTTTCCAGCACAAGAAAAATAATACCTTCTTCTCAAGGTATAAGAACGACTCAGACTATGTCACAGGGACCTAAGTGTTTAAAAACCAACCTAAGACATCATTTCATGCACACGCACGAAGAACGCGTGGTTATTTTGCAATAAACAATGCAATTTCACGTGGGCCAGGAAATGACTTTGGCAATAACTAATCGTTTTCGCGTAGTGTTTACTTAAATCGACAAACCATGGCATGCAAAACTCGTGCACATGGGAGTCATATTTCCGTTCTAATAAACACGATGTTTCTATCAAAAATGTCAGATCCCGTGAACAAAATCATCATAATAAAATATAATGATACAAAAATGAAATAAAAATAATTGAAATTTTAACACACAAGTAATTAAATTACATGGTCGTAACACTTTCCTCCATAAAGAAAGAAAAAAGATTTATGTAATAAAGCTTTCTTTTTTACCAAATATAAACTATACACGATCTAAAGAAAAATTACATAAGAACTTTTATGTATTATACAAAGGTGTATATGAAAATAATATTTCTATACACGGGAAAGTGCATCTGCAATTAAATTGTCTTTTCCTTTGATGTGCCTGATGTCACGATTGTATTCTTGCAAAACTAAACTCCACCTTAATAGTCTTTGATTTTTATTTTTCATCCTGTTGATGAAAGTAAGGGGGTTGTGATCACTAAACACAACAACCGGAGAAGGAGCTGAGCTGATGTAAACTTCAAAATGCTGTAATGCCAGCATTAAAGTCGAGCATTCCTTCTCGATTGTTGAGTAGTTTCTTTGGTGCTTATTCAATTTCTTGGAGAAATAGCACACTGGATGTTCTACACTATTTCTATCATCTTGAATCAATACTGCTTCAACCCCAACATCACCTGCATCCACAGATAGTTTCAATGGTTGACTGAAATCTGGAGCTGTTAGAACTGGTGCACTTTTAAGTATGACCTTTATCCTATCAAAAGCCTCTTGACATTTTTCAGTCCAAAGAAACTTATTTTTCTTTCTCAGAAAGTTTGTCAGAGGTTCAACAATATTCGAGAAGTTACAACAAAATTTGCAATAGTATCCGGCCATACCTAAATATCGCATCAGCTGCTTTTTACTGACAGGCACAGGAAATTCAGAGATAGCCTTGACCTTAGCATCTATAGGTTTAACTTGACCATGTCCCACAACATGTCCTAGAAATGTAACACAAGCACGGCAAAATTCACTTTTAGATAAATTAATAGTCAAATTTGCATCAGTAAGTCTGTCAGAATTTCCGAATCGTGGCTAGATGTTCTTTCCAGATATAGTTGTAGATGATGACATCATCAATATAAGCATCACAATTGTCTAGACCAGAGGTAATCATATTCATAAGGCGTTGAAAAGTACTTGGAGAACCCTTCATCCCAAATGGCATTACTTTATATTGGTAGAGTACATCTCGAGTTACAAATGCCGAAATTAATTTTGCCCTTTCCGTTAGTGGAATTTGCCAAAATCCTTTCAGAAGGTCGAATTTGGTGACGTATTTGGCATTTCCAATTTTGTCGATACAGTCATCGATTCTTGGTAATGGAAATGAATCTGTTTTTGTCACACTGTTCACCTTTTTTATAATCAGTACACATTCGGAAAGTTTTATCCGGTTTCGGAACAAGTATACACAGTGAACTCCAATCACTCTTACTGGGCTCTATAAAATCTTTCTCCAGTAAATACTGAATCTCCTTTTTCAAGTATTCCTGTTTGAGAGGGTTCATCCTGTATGGGTGTTGTTTCATGGGTTTTGAATCTACAATTTCAACGTCATGTAAAATTTTGTTTGTCCTTGTAGGTACGTCTGGAAACCAGTGCTCATATTCAGACAATAATTGTTTAAATTCATCTTTTTCTTGTTGTAAATGAGAAAGTTTCTGGTCTAGATTTTCCATAATTTCCGAATTCCGAAGATTTGTTGTTCCAAGATCAGTAGAATCCGACTGAATTCCTTCACTCAAATCCTCAGTTGGTGGGACAGGTACAACTAAATTAATTGCATAATTTACCTGGCTATCTCTTTCAACATACTCCTTTAACATATTGATGTGGCAAAGTTGTTTTTGTTTTCGCCTCCCAGGAGTATTTATGATGTAATTTAAATCACTTATTTTCTTTTCAACGTGTATGGACCATAATATTTTGCCTGAAGAGGATTTTGTGGAATGGGCAGCAGAGCTAGAACTCTCTCACCAGATTGAAAACTCCTATCCCTTGAGTTTTTATCATATCTTGATTTCATTTTTGATTGAGTAGAGTGCAAATTTGCTCTTGCGACCTCACAAGCTTTTGACAATTTATATTTGAAATCAGAGACATAATCAAGAAGATTAAGTTCTGTATCTTCATTAGTAAGAAGTTTCTCTTTCAACAACTTCAAAGGTCCACGCACAGTTTGACTAGTTCGAAGGGACTGAATCCTAAAGATTCCTGAACGGACTCTCTAACTGCAAACAAAAGTAAACGAATGCCTTCATCCCAATCTTTACCTGTATCAAAACAATACGATCTAATCAGGTTTTTCAAAGTCTGATGAAATCGTGATAAAGTCCATTGGCTCTCAGGATGATAGGCAGAAGATTTGAATTGTTGAATGCTTAATTCGTGCATGGCTCGCTGAAAAATTCCAGACATGAAATTTGACCCTTGATCCGATTGGACAGATTTGGGAAGGCCAAATTGAGTAAAAAACTTTATCATTGCTTTTACTATGTTTTTGGTTTTAATATTCCTCATAGGCTTTGCTTCTGGGAATCTTGTTGACGCGCACATAATGGTCAACGAATATTGGTTACCTGAATTGGTCTTTGGTAAGGGACGAACACAATCTACCATAATTCTACTGAATGGTTCGTCAGATGCAGGAGTAGGTTGTAGATGAGCCTTAGGTATCTTTTGATTGGGTTTTCCTATCTACAGAACTTACAAATATCACTTTTGATTTTTGGCCAATAAAAGTGAGTCAAGATCTTGTGATAAGTTTTATTTATCCCTAAATGACCAGCCAGAGGAGTTTCATGGGCCAAACTAAGTATTTACTGTCTGTAAGATTTTGGAACCACAATCTGATAGTTCACTGACCACTCGTCATTAGCAGGTACCTCAGGAGGTCTCCATTGTCTCATAAGAATTTCATTTTTAAGGAAGTAACAGACAGGTACTTAAGTAGCTTCAGTTTCACTAATGGCCCTTTGAAACAAACAGGAGATCTCAGGATCTTTTCCCTATTTGACGACAAGTGATTGTCGTTTGTCACCCTGATTAGAAAAAAAGAGAATTAGTATTCAAAAGAGGATCACTCTGATCAATACATTTTGATTGATCCAAATTAGAAGTGAAAGTGACCTCATCAAAAACCTGACCAATACATGTATCAGCTAAAGGAATACCTTCCTTATCAAAATCATTTTCAAGAGCTTGCTTCGCCATTGCTCTGGTAACTGCACAAGCTTGGTATAAATCAGGGTATTATTTTTCAATAGGATCAACTTTCTGATCCAAAGAGGGGTTGTCAGTTGGAATTGGATTAACCACAACCTTGTCTCCAGCTAGGTCGTTGCCTAGCAACAAATGAATGCCCTCAACGGGTAAATTATACACTACACCGACTGTCAAAGGTCCTGAAACTAACTCTGATGACAAATTTACGGAATGGAGAGGAACATTAACAAAGCCGCACTCTACTCTCTGAATGAGAACATTCTCATTAGAACAGGACTTCTCAGAAAAAGGCAAAATAACTGACAATAAACGACTCTGAGAAACTCCTGTATCCCTTACAATTTTAATAGGGATAGGATTGGCCAAATCACCCAAGAGTGATACAGAACCCTTCGACAAGAATGGTTCATAATTCTCCATAATAAAATCAGACGGGGGTTTTTGAGACGCAGCAAATGTATTGTTTTCAATACATTACCGTGACCTTAGCCTCTTAGAAATAAGAGCATTTGGGATAGGTCTATCTTGATTCTGATGTCTATATTTCAATTTGAAGCAATCAGAAATGACGTGTCCTATTTTCTTGCAATAGGTACACGTAGGAATAGACAAGGATTTTGAATCAAGTTTATCAGAGGCTTGATTTTTGGAAGTTGTGCCAGATTGAGTGTTAGGAGGAGTCATATTTGGCAGAAATACCTTTCTATCAGTAGACTGCTGAGCGAAAGATTTGCTTACCCCCGGAACTTTATGAGTTAAGGAATACTTATGAGCAGCAAGAGCTGCATTTTCCAGGGTTTTGACCTCATAATCTTCAAGATAAGTTTTGACATCACTAAACGCAGTTCTTGAACTCTTCAAGTAATACCAGTTGTTCGAGTCTTTCATAATCATGTCCAATTTTCTCAGCTAAGCACCATCTCTTGAAGAACTATTCTTTTTCTCTAGCAAATTCAACATAAGTGTGTCTAGTTTCTTTTTTATAGTTTCTGAATTTTTGTCGATGAGCCTCAGGGATTAACTCGTAACCTTTCAAAATGCATTCCTTGACCGAATCATAGAACTTTGATGTACTGACATGGATATATAGATATCTCGAGCCTTGCCATAAAGTCCACTTTGCAATAATTGAGTCCAATACTCCCATAGCCATTTCAAATTTTCAGCAAGTTTTTCAAAATGAATAAAATATTTATCTACTTCCTTTTCACTAAAAGGGGGCACGAACTTAATATTTCCTACAGTGTCAAACTTTGAATTTTTACGAGAAGTGGAATCGTGCTTTTCACTTGCCAGTTTTAATTCTTTCATTTTAATTTGAAATTCCTTTTCATCCTTCTCTTTTTCCATCTTTACGTGTATTTGTTCTTTTTGTAATTGTATTTGTTCTTTCTGTAACTCCATTTGTTTTTCTTCTTTATCTTTCTGTAAATGCATTTGTTCTTTTTGCAACTCTATTTGTTTTTCTTCTTTATCTTTCTGTAAATGCATTTGTCTAT
The DNA here is from genome assembly GCA_016617855.1 of Megalonaias nervosa. Classification (NCBI taxonomy): domain Eukaryota; kingdom Metazoa; phylum Mollusca; class Bivalvia; order Unionida; family Unionidae; genus Megalonaias; species Megalonaias nervosa. The sequence goes on from JAECUM010019734.1 coordinate 15,988, forward strand.
CTTTCTCCTTTTCAAATTGTAATTTCATTTGTTTAACTTTCTCCTTTTCAAATTGTAATTTCATTTGTTCTTTTTGTAATTCAATTTGCATTTGTTCTTTTTCTTTACCTTTCTGAAACTCGAGCTTCCTCAACTCCATTTCCATCTTGTATTTCATTTTTAGTTCCATTACCTTAATGTCATTGTCTGTCATAGACTTAACTGACTGATGCCAAAACAATTTTGTCAAAAATATTCTTCCCTACCAAATATTAAATCAAAATATTTTTAATTTCTTGTTTTGTCAAGGAAGCTTTTGCTTCAGAAAGATCGTACTTTCTGGCAAGTTCAAGCAACTCATCCTTCTTCAGACTATCCAGCTGCTCCTGAGTTGGATTAGAAAGAAATATTTCCACTTTTGATGACATTGTGAATGAAAGCCTGTTGTTTTCACTAAAGATTGCAAGTAAAATGTGAAATAGAACTTGGGATTGAAAAACTAGGGGAATTTAAATTTCAAAAAAACAATTTTCTGAAATATTTTAGCCAAATTCAAATATCCCGGACGAGCCCCCAATTTTCTTTTTGTTATGTATCGGCTCGTTCAAAAGTAAAAGAAAAGTGAAGACAACAAGCTTTGTAAGTTTGTAACAAAAATAATTTATTTTCCTTGAAAACACGGTGAAAAGGTGAAAATATGAAATAGGAATTACGGTTTGTGAGGAAAATCCAAACATTTATCCTAGTACTGAAAAAATACAAATCCTATCACTAAATAATTTTAACTGAATCCAGGTTCGAATCTTAATGACGTTCCAAGATGGAGGACGATGACGTCAGATGAAGTCTTAATACAAATGTCCAGAATTTCACGTTGAACCACAATTTGTACTGCACTGTTTCAATTTAGAATGAATTTCACTGAATGTCTTTGTCCTAAACCACTTGTGCAGTTCTCCAGGGAAAAATAAATTATTATTTAAAAGGTAGATGAACTCTTATGGCTGTCATTTATAATAATACACATTTCGAGATCTACAAATGTAAAGAAAAACTCTTTCCAGCACAAGAAAAATAATATCTTCTTCTCAAGGTATAAGAACGACTCAGACTATTTCACAGGGACCCAAGTGTTTAAAAACCAACCTAAGACGTCATTTCATGCACACGCACGAAGAACGCGTGGTTATTTTGCAATAAACAATGCAATTTCACGTGGGCCAGGAAATGACTTTGGCAATAACAAATCGTTTTCGCGTAGTGTTTACTTAAATCGACAAACCATGGCATGCAAAAATCGTGCCCATGCGAGTCATATTTCCGTTCTAATAAACACGATGTTTCTATCAAAAATATCAGATCCCGTGAACAAAATCATTATCATAATAAAATATAATGATAAAAAAATGAAATAAAAATAATTGAAATTTTAACACACAAGTAATTAAACTACATGGTCGTAACAAGGTAAGACCGGTTTCATTTGTCTTATCATTTCTGATTTTCTGTGTTCTTGGGGTGTTTTGTGTGTTGGGTCTTTTTTCTCATTTTTTTTTGTATGGTGAGGTAACTTTTCTTTTAACTCCGTTTTTTTTTTTCCCTGGTGATGTCTGTGGTGAATGTATTTGTGTATCTTGTGTGTCCATGTTGCTTTCTTCTTCAGTGTTTGCTTGGTCAGTATGTAGTGTGAGGGTGTTGTAAGTGGTGTATCATCTTGTGTGGTGACTGTTTCAGCAGGGGCTGCTGGCCAGTCTGTGAAAAGTGGAATTGTTCATTTTCAGTTATGTTTGTGTTGTCAGTTTGAGTTTCAGCTTGTGAGCCTTGTTCATCATCTTGTTGTGGTGGTTGTTCTTTGCTTTTGTTTTGAACAGCTTCTGCGTAAGTTTTCGGGGGTGTTTCATTTTGTTGTTGTAGTTGGGGGGTGGGGCAGTCCCATTTTTTGTGTCCGGTGATGTTGCATATTGCTCATGGTCTGATTTTGTGGCAATTGTAGAACCATGTTTGGATGGGGATGCGATGCCATAGATTTTGCAGTGTTCTGGGATCTTAGGGGCACCTCGAATGTCAATTTTGACAACGATTCTGCCATTGAATAACCCTGGTATGGCCTTGTATGTGTCTCATTTAGTATCGAGAACTTTGAGGTCCTCAGTTCGAAACCCTCCTGAAAAACATTCAGGGGGATTTTCCTGGGGAGGTGGGAGATGTAGATATCTGCGTACTTTTTTCTATCATACGCGTCAAGGGGGGTGGGGGAATCACTCTGATTACTTTTTCGTTTACAACAATGTTTCCTTTCGGTAGAAGGATTTCTTTGTTTTTTTGGTATAGAAGTATTATTCCGCTTACAATATTATGGAAGGTATCCAATCTTGTGTTGTCACTGCCTCGTGCCGCCAGAGCAGCTAGTATGGCAGCATCACTCGGCCTTGGATGCTTGATAGGTCTAAAGCCTAGACCCAGTGATCCCTGTGGGATCTGAGAAGTTTGCCGTTTTCTACTTCCTCTTCTTCCATCCGGAAGCATGCTTTGAGGAAATTTTCCCCGTTAAAGCGGGGTGGGTTTGGTGTATCCATTTTGACGCGTAGATTTGCGCGGGAAGATATAATAGCTCTTAAAAGGGCTTTTTTTTACTTTCGAATTATGTTACATAAATACGCGTATGATGTAGTATTTCCTAACGAATACCAAGCCTTTACGATCGACGCTAACCTTCGTTTCACCTTTTGGCATACGAATTTGTCTTCAATTGGAGCTGGCGAAATTCTGTGTTGAGAACATTACAGACTTCCAGATTGCCAGATTACCATAGTGGGAATATATAGGAAGTTTCCAAAGTAAATATTTGACATTTTGTGAATTCAAAAATGGAAGTGTCTGTTCTTACGGTTGTCTTTTACCCAACAAGACTATCTGTACGTTCATTACATTTTGGTCAGTAAGGGGTTGTCCATAATGGACGTCCGCAGATAATACCTGTTTTCCTACCTCCCTCCCCTTGTCCGCATCTGGCTTACCCACCCCCACCCCCGGCTGCGGACGTCCCAATCTAGCAATATACACTAGGGATAACAGGTCAAATTTAAAATTTCATCTCGGGTTCATAAATATGGTACTTTTGTGAAGGTCAAATTAGCTAGTAAAATATAACCCTTTTCATAGGTTTTGCACATAGTAAGTGCAAACAACCTATTTTATTCCCTAGGAGAATGGACTCCTTCCTACAGAGCCGTCCGTAGGGAGGAGGTAGTCATTGCAAGAATTCGAATTGGTCATACTTATTTAACCCACTCCTACATACTAAAAGGAGAGGACCCACCAGAGTGCGTAGCTTGCAATGAACCATTCACCGTTAAGCACTTTATGTTGGAGTGTTTCGACCTCCAACCTACGCGTAATCATTATTACAATGTGCATGACATTAGGGAGCTCTTTGATACAGTTAGCTTTTCTTATATTATAGACTTCCTGAAGGAAGTAAATATTTATCATAAGCTATAGCTTGTATGCTATCACCTTGAACAGTTTTATGTGCTATATATACCGTCATCAGATTTTAATTACCTTTCATCTGTTTTCGTTGTCATACATCATTTGCATTCCCCGTTGATCGGGAAACTTTATTTATTTATCACCGTTACCATTTTATCGTTTTACCTTCAACTGTTTGGTTTCGTATCGCTGGTCGATACGAAACCTTTTACCACTTTTAAATGATGAAAGATGTAACCATTTGTATGGCGCTAAATAGCCTCATAGTGCTGGTGCGCCGTAAAAATTCAACTAACCAACCAACCAACCAATCTATTTTATTCCCTCCAAAAAAAACCGGATTGTTCTCCAATAAGTGAGCATTTTTTGTACAGTGTATATCATGAATACAAATCAGGTAATGGAATGTTTTTTGGTGTTGATTCTTTATGCAGTCACTAGTGAATATAACCAGACTGTTTCTGAGATATAATTTACAATTATATTTGATATATATAAGAACTTTTTTGGGAAATGCCAATCTATAATTTGCAGTTTTAATTACTCAGAATTTGCCATTATGAGTATATATCCAATCCAAAATCCAAATAATGTGAAAAGCTTGTGTAGAATTACGCTGAAGTTTTTCACAGATGGGCAATCATGTCTCTGATAAATGAAATAACTACATAACTCACCATATAAAACCAGCGGAATCCTAGGCAGTGAATAGGAAAAATATACGTCACCTGATGATACTTGTCAGTTAACTGATATTAAGCATAAACATGCATAAAGAGTTTGCACAATTACTTCAGGCTTGTGCATGTAACTAACCATGCATTTAATTTTCTCTACAGGCATTACTGCTGTTTCCATGTTTTGTCAAGGAAAGATAAAAAACTACGAAAATTGATACAGAGAAAAACCACATAAAGGATTATAATAATGATAATAATAACAACAATGATTCTTAATGAAATAAGGTGCACTTTTTATCAGGATGTATGTTTTCTAAAGCGCACTTCTTGCAGGATAATTACCACACCTTTTTAAGATCATGGGGGAAACACTATAATCATATGCAACAGAAACGATTAGGTGATCAAATCAAATTAATAATAAATCAGTTATGTCAATGAAATACTTTGTGTCCTAAAATTATGGATAATTATAATCAGCAGACCTTTAATTTCATATCTTATGCCAAGGTATTATTACAAAATAAATAATTCCACTGCAGCTGCAAAATTATGATTGTATACGTAGAAATTAAAATTTATAAATCATTTGACTTCTATTTAGGGTGGGTGGTGCTGTTTAAAATTCTTATTAAAGTTCTGATTTATCAGCGGATGAATGAAATTTATATAGTTTAAAGCTTTGCCAGAAGTTTAAAATGGGAAAGGATCATTAGTGGGTATATATAATAATTGCAGGAAATTTGTACTAAGATAACAAACATGCAGACAGACATTATCACAAAGATGCATAACTGATGAGAGCAGACTGCATGTTCTCACCTATACCGCAATTTCCAAGTCCCCATTTTTCATGTCATCTAGTAGTTTGTTGGTGTATATAGCAGGATCATCGTGGTATTTAACATTGAACCACTGATTAAAACCAGGCACAGTTGATATTACATAGCCTTTGTATTTCCTCTTCAGAAGTCTTCTGCCCTCTTTCTCTTCAAACGTGTGAAGTACAATTTTACCCAGTATCATGTGTTTTTCAACTGTTTTTCTTCCCTCTACTGCAAAAGCCTCATCTATTAATATCAATAAATTTTCATGTAGTTTCTCTATAGTGAACTGCACATTTTTCGATGTCCTCTGAAAAGTAAGTTTTGTTTCTAGTTTTTTTGTAGCAAGACTTTTTTTCCGAAAATGTAGTTGTACCTTCAAGGCTTTCTTCTTCTCATTAGCAGTTGGCATGGTTTCCAAAATCTCTCTGGCAAACTCTTTGGTTTGCCAAAGGCCATAGTAGAGTACCTCATTTGTCAATCTTTCTTTCTCAGCCAGTTTCCTTTCCCTTTTTCTTGTTACTGCTTTCCTCTTTTCCTTAACTTTCTCCCTGATTGTATTGTAATAACCTGCATTTAGGGAGTGAGGTATGCATGCTTGTATACGGTAAACACCATACAAGCCGCCCAATTCAGTCTCGATTCTTTTTTTAACAAATCAGCGCATTACCTGTTAGCTGGTATAGTCTATATGTTTTGAGTTAGCGAAAATAGGGAGTATGAATGCCGACGGCTGGCATCCTTGATAATCTGATTAATGACTATTTCTAGTTAACCGTTTAAGAATGCACGGTACATACTCAATGTGTTTATAGCTCCTGATGTTTCCGTTGTATACATCATCGCATGTAAATTTGTTTTTCTTTTCTCTTCCTTTTTTCTTTGGTACATACACATGCTGACTGCCCTGTCATGCGGTCTACCTCGGTAATATTGTAACAGTGCATAACAGTTTCCGAACCATTGCTATCAGCAACAGCATAACACGGTATGTGCCGCGAATTACAAAACTGATTTTTTTTTCTTTTCGTGGGGCAATACAATCGCAATGTAACAATGTGTAAAATATCAAATTGGTAATTTCTATGAATTTTCATTGTGAAGATTGACTAAATATACACATGCAATACTAGTTCATGATAGTTTGGATACACCCACAAAATTGTGGGCGTTGTGGGTTTTGTTAGAACTGGGGGTTTTGTGGGTTTTGTTAGAACTGTGGGTTTTGTGGGCGCTGTGGGTTTTGTCAGGAGTATATAAAGCTTTGTGGGATGCTTGTAGGAGTTCAGTCAGCTAGCAGCGATCAAACTAGGTACATCACAGTTATTGTGAGTTTTATTTTTTTTTTATTTTGTTTTGTTTAGTTTATTATAGAGTTATGTAACTTTAAGCAGTATTTTGGACAGTAAATTTTTTGTTAAAGTTTATTTAAGCACAAAGCAATATTTATTTAAGGAATTTTTTTATTTTTAATTTCTTTCTCTCTTCCAAATTATATGCATTCTAGTCATATCTAATTTATTTTTATAAGCAAACTAGATATTGTTATATCATTTGCTATTTGAACCTCAGTTATATGATCAAGTGAGTGTTGTCCTCACAGATCAATACTTTTATTTATTTCTTAATTTATTTTCTTTATTTAATTAGTTTTATGAAGCTAAAGACGTACATTGTATCTCTCTTGATACCACCGTTGCCCCTACATTCTATCCCTTTAACTTTCCCTTTTCCAAGTCTTAGAAGACTTCCTAGAAGGCGGTGGCTCAACGGGTCAATTGGGAGGTAATTTTACCGACTGAGTATGTCTTATGGGATGAATCAGGAGGTGAATTTACCTACTGAGTATAACATCTGTGTATCCCTGGCACTTGAAAAGTGTCCCCTTGTTGGGCTCCTTGGTGGGCGGGGAGCACGGGTGCTGAATTTTAAATCCACCAACATGGATATATCCAAAAAAAAATCAACTCAAGCGTACCAAAACTTTATCTGACTCAGATGACGAACCATGTGGTGTGGATTCATTTCCACGCTTCATGGTTATACAGTCTAAAGATGCCACAAAACCGCTTAATGTACTCTCTCCGTTTGTGATCGAGAAAACAATTATGGGACTGATTGGAACACCAAAAGGTGTTAAAAAGTTAAAATCGGGCTGCCTACTTGTCGAGTGTGAGCGACGAGGTCAAACAGAAAATCTCAAGAAAATGACAACATTTTTCGATATTCCAGTGACCTCGTTCGCCCACACAACACTCAATTCGTCCAAAGGCGTGATTCGCTGTCGTGACTTGGCTGGAGTCAGCGACACGGATATCATTGAAGGGATGAAAAACGAAGGTGTCACTGCAGTCCGTAGAATACGTATTAAACGTAACAACAACCTGCAGGACACCAACACCATTATACTCACCTTCAACAAGCCAACAGTACCCAGAGTGGTAAAAGTTGGCTTTCTGCAAGTGAAGGTTGATGTGTACATACCAAATCCACTTCGATGTTATAAGTGTCAGAAATATGGTCATCATGAAGACCGCTGCTCAAGAAGCCAAATATGTGGCCGATGCGGAGATCACTCTCACCAGGAATCTGAGTGTAGAGCCACTCCGCATTGTGTCAACTGTGGAAAACAGCACCACGCCAATTCCAAGGATTGTGATACCTGGAAACAGGAGAAGGAAATACAGAGGGTTAAATACACATCCAACATTCCCTATCCAGAGGCCAGAAAGCTTGTACAGGCAAAAATATCTCTTCCTGGCCCATCCTTCTCCACTGTAGTGAAGAACAATCCCAAGGCAACGAAGGACGCTCAAACGCAGACAGATGCACCCGAGTCAACATCAAGCACTAACACCCCCCATTACCAAGCACAAAGAACCACGGCATCTACCCAAACAACATTCAATAATACTCAACAACAGAAATCACCAAAGAACAAAAACAGATCACAAGGAAATAGGCAGCAAAAGGGGTCAGAAGACCCCATCAAACTCTATAACAGGTTTGGGGACATTGAGAGCATGGATGCAGAAGATACTGCTCCATGTTCTCAAAGTAGCTCCAGACCTAACAAAAAATCATCCCCGTACTTCCTCCGTAGAAATAACCATATAGATTCTCTCCGCAAAAAGTCTAACCTAGCTCCAAAATCTCCAATCTAAACTTATAATGAAGAACACGATCATACAATGGAATTGTCGAGGACTTAAAGCCAATTACAATGATATTCTCCTGCTTTTAAACGAATATGATCCTGCAATACTATGCCTTCAGGAAACCTTTTTAAAAGATAGGGACAACATCACACTTAAAAACTACTCCCTGTTTAACACCTACTTACAGAACGTTGACAGGGCCTCGGGAGGGGTTTCTATTGCTGTGAACAATAGAGCCCCACATAGCGTCATCCCTTTAAACACAAATTTGCAAGCCATTGCTGTGAGTGTCACTCTACATCGAGTGATTACATTTTGTTCTATTTATATACCACCAAACACCAACTTATTACCAAACCAATTAGACACGCTTGTTCAACAACTTCCTGCACCATTTGTTTTACTCGGTGATTTTAATGCCCATAATATTTTATGGGGATCAAATTACATAAGCGACAGGGGCAAAAGGGTCGAAGATTTTATTACTAGACACGACTTGTGTCTATTTAATACCAAATCTCCGACGTACTTGCACCCAGGAACTGGTACATACACATGTATCGACTTGACAATTTGTTCTCCTTCACTACTTTTGGATTATAATTGGAAGGTCGCTGATGACCTTCACAGCAGTGATCACTTTCCAATCTCTCTTAAGAACACCAACGTTACAATTGATGACACGATTCCACAGTGGAATTTAAAGAAAGCTGACTGGACCAAGTTTGAAACACTTTGTACAGCTAGACTTAACAGGAATACCGTCCTAAACGATATTGATCCTATTCGACAATTTACATCCGTCTTAATTGAGATTGCAGAAGAATCCATTCCTAAGTCCTCGCCGAATTGTAAAAGAACCCAAAAACCGTGGTTCACTAAAGAATGTAAAGAAGCCATTAGACAACGCCGAGAAGCACTGAAAAAATTTAATAATCGTCCAACGCCCGAAAACTTAACTCAGTACCGTATTGTTCGGGCCAAAGCTCGCCGCATAATTAAAGAAAGTAAACGAGCATCATGGAAAAAATATGTTTCAACTTTAAACTCTCGTTCCTCAATAAAGAAAGTTTGGGACACGATCCGCAAAATAAATGGAAAGGGAAAATACAATTCATTCCGACATCTGAAGCTAAATAATAACAATTTCAATACCAAACAAGAAATAGCTAATGTACTTGCTGATTGTTTCTCCAAAAATTCCTCATCGTCTAATTATTCAGAAGCTTTCCGAAGATTGAAAGCTCATAAAGAAAAAACACGGTTGAAATTCACATCGAATAACTCCGAGAGTTATAACCAACCGTTTTCATTGTCGGAGCTTATGGAATCTTTGAATAAGGCTCATGATACATCCGCTGGGCCTGACGATATACATTACCAGTTTTTGAAACACCTTCCAGAACCATCCTTAACAGTTCTTCTGGAAATCTTCAATGATTTATGGATTACTGGTAATGTACCAAAAATTTGGAAAGAAGCAACAGTAATACCAATTCCCAAACCAGGCAAAGATAGCGCAGATCCTAGCAACTATAGACCTATATCATTAACTAGCTGCGTTTGCAAAACAATGGAACGAATGATCAATTCTCGGCTTGTATGGTATTTGGAAACCAACAATTTAATATCTCCTTTCCAAAGTGGCTTTCGTTATGGTCGTAGTACCAATGATCATCTGGTTAGACTGGAAACATTTATTCGCGACGCTTTTATCAAGAAGGAACACTTAGTAGCGGTTTTCTTTGATCTGGAAAAGGCCTATGACACAACGTGGAAGTACGGAATACTAAATGACCTGCACGATCTGGGTCTAAAAGGCCGACTGCCCTCGTTCATATCAAACTTCCTCTCAGACAGGGAATTCAAGGTACGAGTGGGCTCCACCCTCTCTGATATGCACGGTCAAGAGATGGGTGTGCCCCAGGGCAGTATTTTATCGGTGACGCTTTTCAACATAAAAATTAATAGCATTACCAAGTGTCTGAATCCAGGTGTGGATTGCTCCCTATATGTTGACGACTTTTTAATATGTTACCGATCCAAGCACATGCATACAATTGAAAGACAATTGCAGCAAAATATCAACAAGATTCAAAATTGGGCCAATACTAACGGTTTCAAATTCTCGAAATCAAAAACTGTATGTATGCATTTCTGTCAGCTACGAAGACATCATGATGGACCTAAACTCACGCTGGACGGAACACCTATTCCAGTTGTTGAGGAAGCAAAATTCTTAGGTATTATCTTCGACAGAAAACTGACCTTTATTCCACACCTGAAGAATTTGAAAGCTAAATGCTTGAAGTCTCTAGACTTACTTAAAGTAATAGCGCACACTGACTGGGGTGCTGATAGGAAAGTCCTACTCAGTTTATACAGAACATTTATTCGCTCGAAACTAGACTATGGTTGCGTTGTCTATGGTTCAGCTAGGAAGTCCTATTTGAAGATGCTAGACCCAATTCATCATCAGGGAATAAGACTTGCCTTGGGAGCATTTAAGACATCCCCGTGTGAAAGCCTACTCGTTGAAGCGAACGAACCACCTTTACCACAACGTAGAGAAATGCTTTCTGCACAGTATGCTGTCAAATTAAGCTCAAACCCTCTGAACCCTGCTTTTTCGGCTGTTTTTGAACCCAAATATAAAAACTTATATGACAATAAACCAAACGTCATACCTACCTTTGGCATTAGAATATTACCATGCCTTGACAGTACCAAAATTGATCTTTCAAAAATTCTGAAAACGACCGTCTCCGAAACACCTCCCTGGCTACTTCAACAACCAAAGGTACTTTTCACATTACACGATGGAAAAAAATCGGAGACAAACCCTTCCATCTTCCACAACTCTTACCATGAACTAATCGCCCAATTTGAAAATTATACAAGAATATATACTGATGGATCAAAAGATCAGGAAAAGGCTGCTGCAGCCTTCGTTAGTGGAAAACACACAACAAAAGTTCGCTTGCCAAATGGTACATCAATTTTTTCAGCTGAAATCAGAGCAATAGACCTTGCATTGCAATATATTGAAAGCAAGCGTATTTTAAATAGCATCATCTTCTCCGATTCACTATCAGTACTTCAGTCACTACATAATAGAAAACTGGAGAATCCATTATTAGCTAATGTTCTTCTTAAACATACTGAGCTGAGTACCTCCCACAATATAGTATACTGTTGGTTACCCAGCCATATTGGAATTAAAGGTAATGACAAAGCAGACCGCGCTGCTAAAATGGCTCTATCACTAGAACCATCTCATTTTAATACACCGTATACGGATTTTATACGTAGTATCAAAGAATGTTTACGTCAGAAATGGCAGGCATCATGGAATGATGCCGTGAATAACAAACTTCATGCCATCAAGCCAACCCTAGGAGAATGGACTCCTTCCTACAGAGCCGTCCGTAGGGAGGAGGTAGTCGTTGCAAGAATTCGAATCGGCCATACTTATTTAACCCACTCCTACATACTAAAAGGAGAAGCCCCTCCAGAGTGCATATCTTGCAATGAACCATTCACTGTTAAGCACTTTATGTTGGAGTGTTTCGACCTCCAACCTATGCGTAATCATTATTACAATGTGCATGACATTAGGGAGCTCTTTGATACAGTTAGCGTTTCTTATATTATAGACTTCCTGAAAGAAGTAAATATTTATCATAAGCTATAGCTTGTATGCTATCACCTTGAACAGTTTTATGTGCTATATATACCGTCGGTAGATTTTAATTACCTTCATCTGTTTTCGTTGTCATACATCATTTGCACTCCCCGTTGATCGGGAAACTATTTATTTATAACCGTTACCATTTTATCTTTTTACCTTCAACTGTAAGGTTTCGTATCGCTGGTCGATACTAAACCTTTTACCACTTTTACATGATGAAAGATATAACCTTTTGTATGGCGCTAAATAGCCTCATAGTGCTGGTGCGCCGTAAAAATTCAACTAACCAACCAACTAAAGACGTACAGAGAAGTTTCTCTACATTACAAAGATATAATTCCTTTTCTTAAACTATAGGTCCAACAAAGTTCTTAGGGAAATAGAATGTCTAAGTTATTGTGAGTGTTTTCCTCACCGACTTGACATTCTAAATTCAATTCAACAATACTTGATTAATCTAGCAATCTATAAAAATATAATTTATTTACGTTTTTATTTTATAATTTACTAGTCGTCTAAGTCATTGTGAGTATTTTCCTCACCGACGTGACAGCCAATTTACTTCCATCTATATCAATTCACTTCAAATAAGTATTATGCTATAGTTGAAGTGTGAAGTCCAGCAAGTGTTTTCCTTGCAGATTTTACATTTCACATATTACAGTCAAGTCATATTTTCTATTTCTCATTGCAGCAAAATCCAAATATGGTAATTCTTATATAATTTTCATTCATCAAAAGAAGTAATAGTATAATGAACTAATAGTATAGTGCTAATGTGTACCCTGACATTGTGTGAAATTATTATATACCATTCTGTACCTCAAGACAATGATAGTATTTTGGCTTAGTGCACAAAACAACAAGACTGTCATGGTTATGAACTGAATTTATTCAATGTTTCTTAATAAATGGATCATCATATTATCTTATGGTTGAAAAGAAATCAACAGTTCCAGTTCACTCCATTCTCCCCTCCTTAGTCAGTTGATAAGAAGCATATTCATCCCTGGTGCCGTA
>JAECUM010019736.1:0-11303 GCA_016617855.1 Megalonaias nervosa
TCTGTTTTCAGGTAGCAAGCCAGGACTGTCATAATAATGTCCACATCCTAAAGTTAGAGGGAACTGAGTCCGATAAGTACTACGTGGTAAACTAGTAGTGTGGAAGAAAAATACAGCAGCTAAACCTGTTATTTCGAAAACGAGAATAGTAGGAATCAAGGGTATTTCTCCTGCAAAGCTATCTGTTTATTCCAGTCAAGTTATGGCAAAGATCCAGTTAACGCATGTGTCGTCTTTACTTGTTTAACTGAAAGATACATGGTAGATTGTATCAAGCTGAAGGTTGGCATATCTGTTTCGTGACTGAATTTTAGCATCATTATTGAAAATGTACAATCCTTAAATGGTCATATAGCAGACAAGATTTCCAATTCGAATAGCAAAGACAGTTTATTGTAATTATCAAATACTGATTAGGACTTCTGATATAGGTTCACGTTTGTATAGAAAAGCTTCGCTAGCTATGTACAAAAGTATTTTTTTGAAAACTTATAAAGACATACGAAAACGCATTACGTGTTTATATTAGGACACTTTTCTTAGATAAAGATCATAATTTGACCAGCGCCAGATTTGTTCAGGATGAAGGTAGCACCGATACCACACGCAAGTTTTCATCGGAAAATATTACTGGGATAGTAAATATGTCGACAGATTCTAAGTCATGTTTGTCTTTTCTAGAACTGATTTTTTGCATTATGACGTTCGATATTCCTCAATATACATCAAACTTCTGTATGAAACTCCATCTTTAATAACTAGATGACAAGCATTGGTACCAAAGAAAAGTCTACCTATGCAACACAACGATTCAACTTAATGATGAATAATACACTTAGGATAGAAAATATCTATGATGTTTTCAATAAACGATATTACTGTTTGTTTCTCTAGTCTTTCAATCTTAGGCCCGACGTAGGTATTATCTTTTTGACAGCGATATTTGTACGGGCAAGAACGTTAGAGTTTAACAGTTCGCTTACTTTCTGTAATAATTATATACGGACATGAAAGGCCACGTTTCTATTATTCTCGTAAGGTCCTTTATTATTATAAATTTAGTTGATTACTGATACCTTCCTCTTAAAGGTTAGTTTATAACATTGATAATCAAATTATATGTTAAGTTTTACAAAATTTGTTTGTTTTCTTCCTTAGTTTACAATCATATAGTCGTAACACTTGGGTTGCTTGTGATTTGGCTGAGTAGACACACACGCGCGCACACATTTCCGCACGGACACACATAAGCGAGATACCTACTCAGAATCTGAATTAGTATTGTGAACTGCCCAAAACAGTTCATATTAAATCTTCACAAAATCGCATTGTAAATGCCGCACAGAAAGATTTCACTCATGAATAAAAACTTGCAATTTTGGTTCGTGATTATAGACAGTTGTACTATGGCATGAACAAATACAAAATTCAGTACGTGTGATCCTGTGATAGAGCGCATATTGTTTTCTGCCTTGAAGTACGGGTGTTTTGCAGCATTTTTCTAAAACGCCTTGGGCTGTCCCTTAAAGCGTAGACTTACACTAAAATTCCATATCCTATTTTGTCGGTAGTATTAAATGCAGGATTTGAGAATATAAAATCAATATTTTTATCAACTATTGTACGTAGATTAAAATCTATGAAAGGTTTGATGCAACAACAAATAATCCATTTACTTGCCAATGTGTGCATCTCAAACTATTTAGTAGTCTGTTTTATTCCACCACCAGCAGACTGGTTCTCTGGCTGTGAAATAATTAGTGGTTCGATACCTATACCGAAATCAATTTTGTACATTTTTGTTTATTGACAGCTGCAGACAACATTTACGCATTGCACTAATTTGGGTGGTATTCTCAGCACACACAATAATATGTATGGACACTTACGTTTGGCAGACTAATGATAAGAATGAATGTTGCATGGCAAGAAATGTTTAAGTTGTTCATTTATTATGGATGTAGATAACTGAATAAATGCAATAGGTTTAATAGTCTAAGTGTTTTACTTAATTGCCCGTGGCTCCCATATTCATATGCATGCATGAAATATGTTTCTATGCACATTATTTTATCAATATATGGTGCAAAGTTGATATTTTGGATGCCTAAATTCATTTTATTAAAGTTTCCTGTTTTCTTGAATCTTATATTAAGAACTGTTTAAGACATCTAATATGTTCAGTCTGTTTTCCATCAATTGTCAGATGAGAAATTTATCAATATAGGGTTCTGCAACCTCAGGCATCAAGGAGATGAAACCAGACCGTCAGCTGATACACTTCACTCATGCAACGAAAAAATAATTCCAGCTCTTATGAATTGACCGAGTTTTCTATAGTTTGATTCGATATAAATGGTCACGTGATACTGATCTTGAATTTTTTACGCTTCGATACATTCTGCGGACTACGTTTGTTTCCCTGTTTCCTGGTCGTTGTATGCGAAGTTTATCTATATCAACGCATTACACCATAGTAATAACAACAAGAACGGATTTTGTTTACTTTGTGAGTGATCAGGTAAACTTTACACACCGATCAGTGCCCAGCCATGATAATTTAATCTTATAATATTAACAGTGCAAACTGTATTCTAAGAGCAACAATGATTATTACAGTCACATTTTCAAACTCAAATCATAAACTACGGTCATATAACAGTGTCCAAAGGACAAAAAGAGGAAAACAAATTGGTCTTTTTTAATTAGAGACATTTTCGTTTCAAGATATGAAATGCTTCAAATAAAAAAGGTATAATAAGTGATAAAATACAGAGAGGGATTTTCAAGCACACATTATAAATGACAGTGTGACGAAAGTACATCCTAGGTAAAAAAAAAAAGAAACAGGTTCAGACTCTGTTACGGACAAAAATGTAACACAAGTTTCTAAGGCTGACTAACAGATTCTTAAGCTCATCTGCGTTCCGGAGAGTCAGAACAAAGGTGGTAAATCGAAATATATCATAACTCAGTAGCACAAAAAAAACTGGCATTCAATTTGCATGCACTTGATTCATGAATCAATATTATGTAACACAAAAATAACAACAAAGCACCTCAACTTGAATTAATAAGAAACAAATTCATTCCACGGACAGCTGACAAAACATTGCATACAAATTAAAGATCATGTATTCTGAGAGACAGGGCTCTTCTCACAGTTCCTAATTGTAGCTAAAAAAAATTGCCAAACAATACATTTACCATTGTAAGCTTCAGAATGATGGTCCAGTGGAGGTAACCGATCTACTCCAGCTACTATTTGGAAAAGAGAATTGTAAATAAGATTAGAAATGATTAGGAAGCCTCGAGGAACATAAAATATGATAAATGCTATATTTTATCTAACAAGAAATATAATACATTCATAAATTTTATGTCCGGTTCCGTGAAAAGAGATCATACAGGAAAGGTGACGAAAAGATCTGAGATGAAATAAATGTTAATTTAATGTGTAACCTGTAATGCTTCCTGAGGTTTATTTCAATAGTTATATTCATTTTTACTTGTATCTGCTCTACTTTAATCTAGAAACAATCTATCATATTAAACGTTCATAAAGCAACTAATAGTACTGCTGGGCAATACAGAAATGTACATAGTTGACATGTATTCTCACATTACCAATACTTCGATAAGAATCGGACCACTAATTCATTTCATAAATACAGTAAAGTTGATATAACACAAATAGAAATAATCTCTTCGTTAGACTGACATACTGACCACACATGATTCCACTCATCTTAGTTAGGGAAATTGTTTTCAGCCTGAAAACGCGTTTTGTAGCATTTTTTCAGCTTCGTGTACCAGAAAGGGGGAGTGCCTGGTCTCCACATAAAAACATGGTCTGACAATAAGACTCCATATGCTGTTTTGTCAATAGGAAGTGAAATATAGGATATAAAAATAGAAGTCAATATATTGTTGTCAACTATAGTGCATAGATTGAAATCTATGAAATCTCTAACAGAAAAATGTTAAAATACATTTACCAGCCAGTGCATTAATCTCAAATTATTTTGTACTCTTTTTCAATCGCCCATCAGCAGACTAGTTCTCTGGTTTGTAAGATAATTAATGGTCCAGTACCTTCAGTGCTTAAAAAACGACTTGCTTTAAGGCCGATACTCTCCCTTAAATTTGGTTCAAAGCCTTCAAAGCAAAAGCGTGTTGTCAGCTCGTTTAGAAAATTAATTCCACCTCCCATTTAATTAAAACGGCCAAAAACAGAAAGGAATGCCGAAAGCCTAAGATTCAAGATGGGTCTGTGTCCAAACTTGTCTTTTGCACACTTGTGAACATTCAAAGTCAGTCCAGTGTGTGTGTTATTTTATTACTACACACTTCATTCCTTGCTTTATCAGCAAGTATATACAAAACATGATAGCACGGTAATATTTATCTTTACCGATAATTATATGCTTATAACTCGGAATCTGTATTAAACTATTTAGATTATTACAACTGAAAAAAAAACAACATGTGAAAATAGGCATATATATTTTAGTAAGAGAGCAATTCCATCTCTAATTAAACATAAACTGCAATCGAGTATGCAAGAATTAATATTCTGTTAAAAAGGGAAAAGAGAAAAAAAAACAGAAAGATGGAAAAGTCGATTCAGTCTTATACGTACACCCAATTTCTTCAACAAATATTTGTCTTAAAGCCACAGTTCCAAATGAAATGATTCGGCATTCTTCAGCTTCGCCTTTATTCGATTGTCTATAGTAGATAGTTGAGTACAACATTGCGTGGTTCTTTTTAACTTATATCGCAACAATATCACTCAACGCGTTGCACGTGTTAGATTTCCACAAGACACAATCATGTAATTATATTTTCTTGGTTACTCTGCCCGTATGTTTGTGGGTGAGCTACACATGGATAGATACCCATGCTGCTGCTATCTTGTTTGTTATTCAGCTACACATCCACTTCTCTGAACAAAGGATGCATGAATTGTTGTGACGGAAGCCGCTCAGACATCTGCACTTGGATTTATATTGTAGGTTTCCATAACTTTCACTTTAAGGTAAAATTTAACAGTAATTCAGATCGATGTTGTCTTCTGTATGCCTAATGACATCAGATGCGATGGCAACTGACGTCGTAAAAGACTATATGGAATAGAAGTCTACCCACTGAGATTCTTGCATCGTTAGGAGGTATGGCAAGCTGATCCGGTTTTCTCTTGGAACATTCTCAAGAATCTCAGTGCATCATCTGTATTGAATTTTAATTAAGGTAATATCGAAGTCACTGAGTATTTTTCGCGTCGACCTTTTCTTTGGAATCTGGTGGGTCTTAAACATGTTCATGGTGTCATCCTGCTTGTTTTTGCTGCTACGTGGAGGATGGATGAAGTTTTTACAACATAACAGTTCTTCTATGGCTCAAATAACTTTCTTATCTCGGGATCAAGACATTTTCCCGTACTCAGCAGCGCTTCTTTGGAAAACACGTTCATGGATGAGTTGTTTTCCCCCTTGCGAAAGGGCACTATTTTGAAAGCATGCAGTCTTTAGTGGACACAAATATCACGATCTGATCCACGGTTTACAAATGTGAGAAGGAAAAGCGTTTTTAAATATCAAATTTCAAGGCACCATTGTTTTAGAGAATATAATATTTTGTCCAAGATCTCCTTTTATGTCAACATTCAGATTCTCTAAATACTATTGAGAGACCGGAAAATAATGTTGCTAAAGAAATTTTCCTTGAACCTGATAAGGTGTTACCTTTTTCATTGTTAATACTAATTACATAACTCATCTGAAACGGAGTGACTCTCTGGAGCAGAGGTCTTTTCCACTCGACAAAATCAAAGAACAGAAGCTTCGCATTGAACTGATGGTTCCATTCGGTATCATATCAAATTACCTGAATAAATGGTAGTTGTTGATGTCTAATGTTTAAGTGAGGTGTATGTTTCGACCCAGAATAGCAGACAAACTTGAAAATTTGTTGAGCAGCATTTTGTTGTCGCAAAACTCTATTTTGGATGATGAGAGGATGGATGATATTATTTTATCACATATATTTCCTTTTCCGACTGCGTTGAGAAACTGGTTGACGATAGCAAAAATTCTGTTAACACGATGTAAAATAATATCCTTAACAAATTTCTTTTCAAACAAGATCAATTGGTCATTGAGTGGAACTGGCTAGTTTGCATTCGTAAATATCAAAATTATTTTTTCTAATTGATTTTCCATTTGTTCTTCCTTAGTATTTATGCGACAAAACTGGTTGCATCCACAGTCATATACCACGCTTTGAGGCAAATTAATTGTTTCTACCAGAGTTACATCCCGGTGATCTTCATGGTCCTGCTGTATGGTTTGAGGTAATTTTGCAGTGAAGCAATGCCAAGAGATATTGCGAAAACATATTGAGAACTGTTTCAGTATAAGGTCTTTGAGGTGAAAAAGAACACACTTGTGCACCTGGAAATAATTTTAACAATGCAACATTTTCTCCCCTTTCAGCTTCTTCAACAATGATTACATCTTGCCCACCAATGTTGCAAGAGAAGGTAACAACATACATGTCTATTTTTGCAGACTGCCATGGCAAAATTTTAAAGTATTCTGCCTTTTCTTTTACCTGTTATCTTGCATCTAAGTAGTATTTGTTTGTAAAATGATAAGTTCAAATTAATATTTATACAGGCTTTTAAATTTTTCTTAAGTGATCATTTTACTCGAGTACACTATGATTGCTTCTATCGGCCTTGCCGTACAAGGGAATATTTAAAACATACCGTGAGCATTTCACAATGGTGTACTATGTGCCGTTTTATACCATCTTAGCCTTGCTTTCCTCACCTTTTGAATCTAATTATATCGTTATATCCATATTGAGGAGAGATATAAGTATGGAAAAGAGACTTAGTCTGCTGGAAATACTTGTATCTCATACAAATATACATTCATACATAGACACATTATTTCTGCACATAAAACGTCGTTAATAATTTATATATTCATTTCTCCATGTGGAAAACGTCAAATATGGTATAATAATATGCATAGAAGAAAGTCATACAAACTATTTAGATATAGATTGAGTAGAATTTCAGACTTTTACACAAGAAACGTTTAAACGTAATTTCTTTATTCATGCAGAATCCGAACAGTTCTCTCAACCCCATCATATTCTTTCTATACAGGCAAAAATAACAAAGGTAATCAAAATTAGTGATTCATTAATTATTACAGACAGTGTAAATCGTGTAGCCAGGTAGTTGCAAAGACACGATCGTATGATAAGAAGAATAGACGCCCACACGATCAAAGTATAAAGATTAAAGTAACTCTACTAAAAATAAACCATGAGTTTACAGGGTTCCTTTTTTCCCTGTATTTGCATATACAAATTAAATAATCTAGAGGCTATAGGACTGACAAGATATTACTTTTATGTTGGTATCCTCTATCAAGACCGAAGACGTAGGGAGTAACAAGTCATTAATAACGACAAGACATAGAAGACCTCGTACTCGAAGAGTTTGGGAACCACTGTACTAAAACGCGTAAGATATGCTATATATAGTCAGCCGGAAGATAATGTATGCTATTTAAAAGAAAGAATGTAACCTAATTATGTTTGATTAGGCTTGTTATATTGAGCAAGGCAAATGCTTGCATTGGAAGTATTGATCATTCTCGCTGCATCAAGAGCTACATGTTTGGCTTCAGGTAAGTATACACAAACATACAAATACTATATTGAAAGACAAAAGAAACTCAGATGAATGGAACATATACACTGTAACATACATACATACATACATACATACATACATACATACATGCATGCAGATAGAGAAAGCCTCACTGTATATATGTCACTATATCATTCTATATATCTGGGGCATTTTATCTTTACACTTGTGATGTCTCCTTTATCTGATACTTTATTACAATGCTCTGTTAAATCTACGCAATAATTCTTTGAAAGCAGAGGAAAATAAATCCCATCATATCATTTCATGTCATAATCGAATGATAAATATATAATCCGTGTATCTTTAATATGACCGAGAAAGTGTTCGTTGATTGATGAACCTTGGTGGTGGATGTAACAAAATGAAATGCACTCCTGCATTTTCAGAGCTATTGTATATATATGAATATATATATATATGTAGCAAGTAGCGGTTATATATGGTTATGTATATATATATATATATATATATATATATATATATATATATATATATATATATGTGTGTGTGTATATATATATGTGTGTGTGTGTGTGTGTGTGTGATTGTTTTATTTCGTCATGCAGGGCCCAAACAAGGCAAATGACAGTCGCATAATCTATCGAAAACAGGCAAATGGATTAAATTAAATTATATTCCCATAAATCTGTACAATGTCGAGCAAATCTAGATTTCTACAAGAAAGTTGTTGATTTTGGTCAAATAACAATTGCAGTATAAAAGTCCTTCTGGGAAAGTGTAAGATAAGGCAATGAACAGTTTATTTAATCGTTATTACGAAATATGCATGAAAACTTTACTTTCATTTATATCACAATTTTAATTTAAATTAAAACCAATACTTTTTGTCGTAGTACAGAAGCCCCCACAAGGGGACTTGGAAAAAAGGTCTTTCATTTTCAGAAAATCTCAAAGTTATTAGCATTGGATGAGACGTTTCAATTTTGATAGCTGAGATAGGCCAACTCCTTCTATACCCCATGACTTTATTAATGAATAATTAACAGTAAAAATAATCATGCCAAAAACAATTCAAGTCAGCCACATCAATACTATATCACTTTTATTACAGAGAAGTTTGGCTCAGTTGGTTTTGTCGGCTTGTTAAGACTTGATCAAAGAATAAAAACTGTGGTAGCTTGGCAGTAGAACCCTGTAAAATACAACGTAGATTAGATCCTTACTAATTATTTAACCAGATATTTCAGAGCTTACTGGTGGGGCTAAGTACATGAAAACCTTGGCATCATAGACAATACTTACTTTAATGATTTGATACATTTAAGCATTAACTATGTAAACAACTGTGCAAAGCAAAATGTGCATGCAGTGAGGTTTATATTTGATCGCTGTTATATTATGTATAAAAAATATTCCCTTGTTAATAGTTTTTATATATATTGGCTGTGACAGATATAGAAAGGGATTATTATATTAAAAAACCACAACGATGAAATGGCAATAACTTAACAGATTGATGTATACAGTATTTTGAAAACAATTATCAATAAGCACAATTCTGGGATCATTTTACTTGAAATAAAGCATTTATAATGTTTCAGTATATATTAAATAACTGTTTCGTTTAAATGCATCATTCGGATTCATCAAAGAGGCCCTAAAGATGTAACATTTTTCAAAAAGTATCCTGTTCGCCTTGATACATTAATGGATATGGAAATTATCTTGAAGCAGCAAGAATGTAGACTTAGCCAAAGGTATGAGAAAAAAACCGTGACAGTCATTATTTTATATTGTTCATGAAAACACGATATCGCTGACGTTCACTAGAGCTCTAGCAGCCAATGCCCTAATGATGATAATGAAGATGATGTAATTGGCATATACAGAAGTATCAAGGATCAATTAATTCAAGAGATGCCTTTAGTGTTACATTTTATGACATCATTTTTGTAAGAATGTAAAATGTTTAGAAGATGAAGAAGCGATTGGCTAAACGTTATACGTTTGGTACGAATATACTCTCTTGCAAAGTCACATAAACTATGGAGTCAATATACAAGCAGTGCTATACATTTTACGTCATCGGACGCCATGGTGTAGGCAGCGGTCATTTATGAGTTTGTATAATGCTTTGTACTTGAAGTATTGAAAAGATATGAAGCCGGTCAGAGTACAGCCATGATAAAGCATGCTTTGAACCTTAGTGAAAGTACATGTAGAACAGTACGTGATAGTGCAGAAAAAAATAAAAGCCAGTGTGATAGTTGGAACCTCCCTTTCGAACCAGAAAAGTTACTATACCCGCCCAAACATAATGGACAGGATGGAAAGGATGTTAGCAACGTAGCTTGATGCTCAGCATAAGAAGAAAATTCCTCTTGGCCAAGCGATTGTGTGCGCTAAAGCCTCTAGCCTGTACGAAGTTCTCAAGGTACCTGAAGAAGGTGATCAAAAAGATTTTCGTGCCAGTATCGGGTGGTTACACAAGTTTAAAGCACGTTTTGGCTTTAAAAATGTTAAAACAAGTGGTGAAGCTGCAACAGCTGATGAAGAAGCAGCAAGATTTTTTCAGACTAGACTGCAGAAAATTATTGAAAGCGGTGATTGCTCAGCAAAGCAGATTTTTAATGTCGACGGAACCGGCCTATACTGGATTTGGAACAAAAACATTTGGATGAAGAGCAAAAAGCATTTGCCAGCCAGCAAGAGGCTTGTAAGCAGCAACATGCTCGGACTTTGACATTGAAAGTTTTGTCTGACATCGTAAGTTATGTCACTGCTGCTTGCACTTTAATGGAGGATAATGATCCAGGTATGAATCGAAGTTCACTTATTCAACGCAAAGATATGGATGCAGTTTCTTGTTATGAAGAGCTCTTACGAGAAAAAAGAGAACGTAAGACTCGGACTAAGCTGGACTATTTCTTCAGAGTGTCATCTCCAGATGAGCCTTCCACTTCAAGTGGCATGCCTGCATGCCCGTGCCTATCTCCTGTTGTTGTCTCGACAGACAGTTCCGAACAGCATATGTAAACGTTGTTTTCTCTACAGACAGTTTCGAAGTGGTTATCAACACTACTGGTCAGTGCAGCTTTCGTTTTTTCATTACATCTACATATGTCCTATTGATCAAAATTAATAATTTCATGTTTTTATTTTATGTTTTCTATGTTTAAAGTTTGTTTCCCTATGCTTTTAATGAAAACTTTTATTTCTTTTTATTTTGATCTACTTTGCGGAAGCATCCCCTAATTTTAACATACATGTACTGAATTTATATGGAGAAAATGATCTCAATTTATGCGAATCTCAAATTATGCGCGCGCTCCAAAAACGTATCCCTCCCGTAAATCGTGATCACCCTGTACCTGACGAAGACAACAGGGAGGCAATTGGGAAACTTTTGTAACCACCACCAGCCGTGTACGATTCAATGTTGAAAACACCACAGAAAAATTAATTTATTCATTTACTCACTAATTACTTAATTGATTAGTAATAATAATATTAACAATAATAATAATGATAATAATAATATCAAATAATACTATAATAAATAATAAGAAAGGTCGCCATTGGATCTTTCAAAATCATATATATA
>JAECUM010019737.1:0-10158 GCA_016617855.1 Megalonaias nervosa
ATATATATATATATATATATATATATATATATAGAGAGAGAGAGAGAGAGAGAGAGAGAGAGAGAGAGAGAGAGAGAGAGAGAGAAACAAGCAGCAAAAGATAACAGAAAGTGCTATACCTGATTTCTCAGGAAGAATGCTTGTTAACATTAACATACTTTTGAAATACAAATAATTAATAATGTCATATTGGTTAGAGAATTTTAATTCGTACTCTACGGATTTTCGAATTAGGGTCCTCTGGTTGCAGCACCCATTTATTGTTAGCTGTACTCCCGAATGCTCCAAAGCTCTGAGGATGAAGTTATTAAATTTTAGGCGGAGGTGGGTGTGTAATTTATGAATTAATTGAACAAAGACAACGTGGCATTCAAGAGGGGTTAAATCACTTTATTCGTCTATCTAATTCTTGTATTACGGAGGATGAATGCATCGCAGAGTTCAAAATTACATTTTGTTCCGATCAGGTTATCCGATAGCAGTCTCTTATTGATGGTCTTTATCCCATGACAGTGTCTAATAATGGTCGTCATATTTGATTGAAAAATAATTCGACACAGGTTGGTCTCTCAACCAACTCAAAATCTGGCACGATGAAATTGAACAAAATGTTTCTTCAAATAGACAGCCCACAGAGGTATTACAGAAGTTTAGAAACAATTGGACGTTGCTAATGCAACTGTTATCGGACCAGGCTCATGTCCACGCTTTCCCATCTTCTTGCGGACATGCATATAGAATTTTCTGGAGAAGTCTTGTAAATCTACCTGTAAAGAAAACAATGATTGAATTCAAATATTTGTAGCACGTAAACAAAGAATATAAATCTCTGTTAATTAGATGTGAAGTTTATGAAATAATAACAAATATCATGATAGATTTTATCCAACAGTATATTGATGACTGAAAGATCTAATAAACACGAGATTTAACGTGAGCTCATGCGCTTACTATTAGTCACATCTGTTGTATGTAAAAGATTTAGGATACACCAATTTATTATACTAATTTCTTAGATCTATGTGACGTATAGTATTTAAATCTCACATGGAACTTAAATTTATACGGATGGCATGGCTAAATAATAGTATAACAGTTGCACATACATATATTTAATGTTTCTAAATTTTCCTCAGATTAGATTCTTGTGAAATTAGATATATTTGAAAACATGAAAATATGTACCTAGTCGCAAAGTTATAAAATAGCTAACATTCAAATTTTAAAGATGAATTAAGTATAAATGGTATCATCAGATGATGCAATTAAGTCCTGTTTATATTTGCTACAAAAACTTTAACATTTGTAATTTATCCCTTTCATATAATTTAACCCTTATATATCTCTGAGAACTATTAAATAATATATACTCACAAAAACTATCGAACTCTGCTAGCTGAAATAACTTATATTTTGAGCCTAGATTTTCATATTCAAATTTTCAGAAATATTTCGGTCAAAGAATCTTAACATTTCCAAAAGAGGCACCTAAATCCAGCCTGTAATAGTCATATCAATGTAACGTACGTCAATTGCGTTAATTTACCATTTTGTAAATGACGATGAGTTCCAGCCCGTAGATGACATTGCACAACTAATAAGCTTAGAGAGATTGCTGCCAATTTTAAATTAATTTTTCCCGCTAAACATCTACATTCATAAAAGCATTTTCTCTTCATTCCCGTAATCGAAGGCTACGAGAGGGCATCTTAATGGTTTACACTCAGTTAGGAAATGTGTGCGTTCACGTTTGAATTTGTGCATGACTCTCCAACAAAATAAGTATTATAACTTTTCGTCTGTAAATGAAAATCATATGGTGAATAACGTCTTCTCAAGTGCACTGGAGCCAGCAAATGGGATTGGTTCAATTGGTTCAAAACGTTAACTTCAGTGTGTAACACGAATCCACGATGGACCAGTTTTTCTGGATGATTTGACGTACTTCAGTATTGTCTGAATGGTAGTTGAGAATAAATGTTATCAGATGAACCTTATCATTTTCTTTCTATTTTCAGATGTCGTTGTAGTTTTTTAAGCCGTCTGTGCTGTTTTCGCTATTAGTAATTTGTTGTTGCCACTGTTCATCAAATTTTCAGAGAACTCTTTAGACATATATGGAACGATTCATCGTCGTAACAAATTCAGTGTACCCTTGTTGCCTGGCTATACGGAATGCAATATTTTGGGTGACAGCTGGATAAGAGAAGATATTGGTGCTTGACAGCTGGTTTTGGGTAGCTGTCCATGTTGGGTTTGTTTTCTACCAGACAGATAGCTGGTCCAGAAAAATGTGGTTTGAGTTAGAAACTTCTGCAAGAAATTTTGCTGAAGGAAGGAAATTGTTTGCTTTGGATGTAAAGTCAGAAAGATTGTCTTTTCCATGTTGCCATTTCATCTAATTGTCATCGATTTAGCATATCTACTGGCATAGTGCAACTCCCACCAATCCTAAACGTTACACTTCTGGCTTCGCATAAAAATATTAACACATATCTTTTCACTCATTGCGGTCCCGTTGATTTGGAGGTAGTGTTTTTCATTTAACACAAAGTTCTGGAGTTTTAAGACTAGTTCCAGAAGTTAAAGCAGGAAATGTGTTGGCGCACCTTCTACAGTTCTTGCTTCCCGTGCTTCTTTACACGTCTGAATCCTTTCACTTTTTATGCGGATGCGATGTTTAAGAAAATGAGTGTTGTATCTATTGGTAATAGTTCACTTGGTGTGCCTTTTGTAAAATAAATTATAGTGTTGTGAAAGCAGGATGATAATTTGTGTATATGTGTTGAAATGTTCCAGGAATTCTGGTATAATTTCTGCGGGATGCCTATTACAGAAAAAAATTATAGTTCTATCCGAGTTTCTTTTTGCGGATTTTGTGCAGAGGATAACATCTTCCCGCTCTACGGATATCTGAGCTTAACAATCTTTACTTTGGTGGTCTTTATGTCCTGTTTAGTACCCTTTATTAATAATATTTGTGGTAGTTTATACATAGTCCAAAGCTGGATCTTTGTCTAAGTCATGGTAGAACCTAACATCGCTTAATTGCCTACTAACTGCATTCTTATAGTCTTACCTGGTCATAAGGACTACAGTGAAGCCTATATCTGGATTCTTGATTATCACTTCTGTCCCATTATACACTGAGTATAGAGACTCATCCTCTTCTTCGCTCACGTTCGAATATTTCCTAGCATTGCTGACATGTTTTGAAGTGTCGTTTTCAGCTGAGGTGAAAAATGCAATCGGGGGTTTCATGATGAGGTCCAACTACTTTTGTTTTATAGGGATAATCCTCGCGAACACAGATACAAAATCCTCAGTAACATCCTAATCTGAATGAAGCTGACTCCAATCCCAATCCAAGACCACACCGGCATAAACCGGATAGCATATGATGATATACACTAACACAGTGACTAGAATAAATTTAGTACACATGGTCCAAAAAGACGGAGCAAAACGAAGAGTTCTATTTACCTAATCACATGTCGGAAGAATAGAATAAAGCTACACAAAATGATCAATCTTCACAGATCTGATTCGATGACAAAGAAGCTGGACAGAACACTTCTCCTTTTGGCTATACTCGCAATTGCCCACAACTGCAAATATAGTTCAGAATCCAGGAAAGTAAGGAATCTTACTAGATGCATCGTCTAACATCATTGAAACCAATCTACTTAAACCACGAATTCTCCTAATGAACATCCATACAAAAAAGCAATCATCCCTTTACAGCCACCATTAATTCTTTAATTAATTCGTTTCGTTCATTATTTATTCACCCATAACTACTTCAGGTTTTCTGTTTTTCTTTTGTTTATTTGTTTGTTTGTTTTTTGTACGTTTTTCGATGGATGTTTTTGTTGGGGTTTTTTTCGGGGGGGGGGGGGGTCTTGTCATACTTGTTAATTGCCCGAGATGCAATTTATAGATAAACCAATTTACATCAGAAAAATAGATGGTGATATTGTTCCTCCATTTATAGGTCAATGCCAACTAGGTCGCCGTTTTATCATTAGAATTCAAACTAATTAAGCACGATATCTAAAACAATACTTCCGTTACAGATATTCATGTAAATATATATAAATTCAAGGCTTCTTGTGTTTCTTGCTTGTTTTGTTTGTCTGTGTTCTGTAATCGCCTTCGATAAAGACTCCAGGAGAGTCGAAAGCTCCTTGGCTAGTTAAAGGAATGGTGTTGCAATATTGTATAAAGGTCCATTCTATGTAAAACATCCAAACGTGAACGAAAACGTCACCTCCTTACCGAGATATTTTCTGACTATGGTAGGTTTCCTCTCCCAGTAGACACCTAAGACGTATAGCGGGGCGCCAGCGGCCATCATAAGGAGTCCTAGTACGCTCTCCTTGGGCTTCTGGTATACAGTGAGAACCAAAATGGCTAGACTTGTTGTCAATAGCACAATGGGAAGTACGATAGGTAACTGAAGAAAGAAAGAATCAAGAATTTAATTATTTATTACTTGCTTCCAGTCTGAACCACTTTCACCGCCTTTTAGTCGATACAGGATATGATGTCAGACTTTCACTTGGCATGCGTCAGAAAATACTACATCACATTATATTTCTGAACAAATACTGGATTTTGTCTGGAACTTTTCCGTTAGAAGATGCACGATTTATTTACTAGCTGTCACAGTACGAGTACAGTGGTTAGAAAAGGCAGTAACGTGTAAACAAATCATTCTAAAAATAGGTTGCGCTATGGCAACCAAAGGATAAAACTGTTAGAAATACAAGAGCTAAACCCTGACGTCAAACAATCGACAAAAGTTATCCTTACAAAAAAAAAAAAATGATCTAACGTGTCTTACAGTGCATATGTGGAAGTAGAATGTCAATCAGAGTAGATATGTTAACTTTGTTATTATCGAAAGGAATCTCTTTCGTGTCTTTATTATTATTCTATTTGGTTTCTTGCTATATTTGGAAAGGTGAGTGTGTGGTTGTGTTTTGTTGGTTTTAACGAGACTTTTTAAGATATTATTAGCTATATTATGCACAGGAAATTGATTGTATATGACAGACCCAGTTCTTTATATATATATATATATATATATAGAGAGAGAGAGAGAGAGAGAGAGAGAGAGAGAGAGAGAGAAAAATGGCTTATCACAGATGATACAAATGTATTTGCCCTATTACGACCCGTGTCGATGTGATTGTCTTTGTCCTATTACGAAATAAGTCTATATGAATGCCTTTGTTCTAATACGAGATAGTCTATGCAAATGTCTTTACCCTATTGCGAGATGAGTCTATACAAATATCTTTGCCCTATTACGAGATGAGTCAATACTATTGTCTTGGCCCTATTAAGAGATTAGTCTATACCATTGTCTTGACCCTATCACGCGATGAGTCTATACCATTGTGAGTCTATACCATTGTCTTGGTCCTATTACGAGACGAGTTTATACCATTGTCTTGGCCCTATTACTAGATGAGTCTATACCATTGTCTTGGCCCTATTACGAGATGACTCTATCGGAATGTCTTTGCCCATTACAAAATGAGTCTATACGATTGCAGTATTCTCCCAGTTCAAAGTGCATTGAACTGTGATTGACTTGGAACTATTTAAATGTAGGAACGAAAATAGGCGTTGCCACGTTTTGCACAAAGATTGAGATATGGTATGGACGAATAAATAGGTAAGAAAAGGTAGCAATAACTGAGTAACTATGCCGAACCTAGGCAAAAGGAAGATCAAGAAGATACGTACAAACTGCCAGAAAGAGTCGTAACACAGGGGAAAACGTTATTCGCGTTGATTGTGATCCGATAAGGTCCTGAAAGTATGTACTAGTGCTTCCTGACTTGACAACTGTGTAAAAGATGAGAAAAGAAAACTTGCACTGTGTTTGAGTGATAGAATAGGAAGGTGCTATAAAGAATAAGAAATGTATACCTTTATTTTTATTCCATATAAAACTATAGCTTAAAGAAGTGCTGATTGCTGTTAGAACCTACAGTTGATTTCATTTCTTCACATGTAGAGAGAGCAATTGTTCTTTTCTATTTTCTTCCACCTATATACCTCTACGGTTCTAAATGTATGTCTGTTAAAGTTTTGAAACTATTTTAGATACGTATGTTTAATGCTTGAATTACATTTTGTATACAGTCAAACTTGTGGTCAACTGCTTCAGGAAAGAAGATAAGGTGGTCTCTGCCTGTTTAGTACAAGTTCGTTTCTTCTAACACGTTTGACATAATCTTTCAAAATATGACTTCTCAAGACTTCCGATTGCTTAACCAACTTGCGTCTCAATTCAAAAGTAATATTTTAGAAATTAATCTTTTGCGAATACAGATCTACCTTCTTCATCTAACCATCAAATAAACATAATTGTGCATTCAGCATAGAACTGACACGAACATATTTCGCAATCCCTGTGACATTCAGAATTCCAAAATAAGATCATAGCTGAGAAAGAAGAAAAGCAGAAATATTTTCCTGGAACACGGATGCCAAACGACAATGTCTGAAAAATTGGCCTAAATACAAATCCTAACCGGTGGGAATGACGGACAAGCGTAATACTATATGCCCTAAATATACTCGTGTTGTGTGTGGCATATAAATATATCATCCAACAGGAAACTTACCAAAGACATGCAATTTTGCATTCGTTGTGTGCTGCCAGGGAGCTGAGCCAAAGAATAGGGGCAAATTGCTATAGGGGCTGGGACCTGTACCCAAGTGGAAAAGGAGCTTTATATATTTGTTATTATCAAATAGATGATGATACATGATTATTGCTTAAAAAGAAATCCGTGAATCTATGGTAAAGGGACACGAGTAGCACACCTTTGTCTGATCTTCTCGAATTGAGAAATACAGTGAGAAAATGTGCTTGTTGGTCCCCGTAAAAAGTTTTTGTTTTAAGTACCTTGATCACAATGAAAACTTTAGCGGATGGACAAGGCAACTCCTTCTCTCCTTTAACTGGAAATTAGGATATCACACAGGTGTAAGCGCGATTTGTTCAACCAATACTAGTCACAAAACGATTTGAGAGCAAGCTTAATTTTATTGCGAATGAACTGTTATAAAAGAACGTGGAATAAAAGAATTTGGAAACTTTTGCCGAATTAACTTTTCAGCTAGTTAGAGTTGTGGAAAAGAGATAAGTTTAAAGGGACTTTTATAATAATATAGTAAGCTATTACAGACAGAAAGAGATTTGATAAAAGAAAACAGAAAAGCAAGCAATATATGCCATTATATTTATTGCGACCCCGTGTAGCAAAAAGGGTAGGCGAAAGAAGTTTTGAAAAACTGTCGCAAAAGGGAAGAAACATAAATATTGTATCTGAAGATAAAGC
Source organism: Megalonaias nervosa (assembly GCA_016617855.1). NCBI lineage: Eukaryota > Metazoa > Mollusca > Bivalvia > Unionida > Unionidae > Megalonaias > Megalonaias nervosa. The sequence goes on from JAECUM010019737.1 coordinate 7,365, forward strand.
TGTGGCTCAAAAGAACGAAAATATGTGCCATTCTCAGGACAATATTAATTCGATATATTGTGATTGGTAGAGTTAGCCCCACCAATCTTATATGAATTGATTCCTCTTTAGCAGTGAACTTCGATAACACCACTACCACCAACATTAATAGTAATAATAAGAAGAATGCATAAGTGATATAACTTTCTTAACAGTATATAGCGGTGAAATTGTCACAGATATGTATGTAAGTGTACTTACCTTGATTGGTCTAGGTAGATCTGGTTCTCTGTGTCTCAGGTAAACCTGTCCAGCTAGTACACAGGTAAGAACTGTGGCAAACCCAAATCCTGCTAGCTCTATGAGGTAAAATATTTCTTCAAAACTCTGCATTATCAGGCACATAATCAGCTGGAAAAATACAAATAAATTCGACCAGGATATCTAGCAAATAAAAGTAATGTTTCCTTCATAATATTTCATTCTTATTATCTGTATTCTCAAAATGCTACTTGAACCACGAGTCACTCGTACAAGAATCGGTACTCTCTGCCTTCCTGGACTTAGATGACCAAGAATCCCATTTTGTGAGGATAGGCCTTGTTGTTGTTGTTGCGGGGGGATTTTTTTTTTTCTTTTGTTTTGTTATTTGGTTGTTTCTTTTTGTGGTTTTCAGGGGTTTGGGGTTTTGTGTTTGTTTTGTTTTTGGTATTTTTGTTTGGGCTTTCTTGGGGGGGGGGATGTGAGGACGGTTTATTGGGATTGTTTGTTTCGTTGGGGTTTTTTGTTTTTTCTTTACAAATTTACAGTTTGTAACTTTAAATAAAGCGCATTTTTGTTGGATAATCTAGAACCAGCATTTTTTCAAGTTTTAGATTCTTCAAAATTACTCCTCTTGATACATTTCAGTATAACGTCACCAAAGAAAAAAAAAGAATGAATACATCATGTATAAGTTTAATGTTAGATACAGCCCCTATGAAACTGAAAGAGGTCGAAAAGTAAGCATTCGAGTGATTTATTGCATAATTGTTGAATACTAATTTTTCGGTAGTCGGCATACTTGTTTATTTTAATAAGAGTTACAAATTATCTGCACCCCGTTTTCTTCATAAGTCGTTTTATTTGCATTCATCATGTGTCGCCCTAAACAAAATCATGGAAAGCAAAATATTGGATCGATGATAGCATACAGAATAATGTCAATGGGGAATAAAATAAAGCCGTTTTATGTTAAAATTACCATAAAGAACACGATATGAATATCTGTTATATTCAAATTTACTTCATGTTGCTCAAATGCAATTTGTTTTTATTATACAAGCTGTATATCTTACTACAATAAAATTTAATTGAATCGTAGTCTTTTTTTAAAATATACATGCTTCCCTTATTTAGTGGCGTGATTGGGAGACGGGAAAGAGGCGCCGTTGATTTGTTTCTTTCGGCAGCTGAACGTTACATAGTATTTAAGCATCACTTTAGTGTAACGGGGGCAGTTCTTCCCAAAACCTATATTTAGGACAAGCCGTTGGAGTACCAGGAGGTGGCAACTGACATAAAAACTGTTCTCTGTAGCAACGGGGAGCGTGACACTAACGATTACAGCTCCTAACTGAGATATATAACACGTTTAATTGAATATGTTAACCACTGAACAATGAAAGGGTATTTATTTTTATAATATCACAAAATATGTTTCTCATCACCTTAGAACTGAAATCATGTGAAATACCGTAATCAAAAGTAGAATGGATAAATAGGAAAAATTCATAGTATGCTTGTCCATACCCGCGTTATATCAGGAATCCGCGTTCTACTGGTGGTTCTTGTACTAAGGAACCAGTGTAGTTCAAAACACGTCAAAATGTTTACTTACTATGGTAATAAGAGATGGTACCGGTGTTAAAAAACGAATATTTATCATGGATATATACGAAGGTAAATGGTGATTTGCGGCTCCAACAAAGAACAATCTGAAACATAAAAAACGAAAACATAATTAAATGTGATATTGAAATGTACCGTATCTTTCAAACACTTCTTCAACATATATATGTATGTATTTAAATGTTACAGAGTGCGAATTGTTAAATGTACCTATTATATTTTCTTTGTGGCAGCTAATTCATGCTGTAAAACTCGCCCTGACTGTAATAAATGTAGATTGTTTATTCTAGTCGAGTAGACGAATAAGCATTTGATTTATACAGGCATATCTCATTAGCTTCAAATATATAATACAAAATCCTGTATAGGGAGTAACTTTATATTATGTGGAACATATGAAGGTCCTTATACAAGTTAATAGTAGTAATAGTAAATGAGGTTTCTATCTTATAGACCCCCTTCCCCCTCCAAAACGCTTCTATGTTAACATTTTATCAGCAGCCTTTTCTACCTCAAAATAATGACTATCACATGATAAGGCTTTTCTAGGATATTTCTGACAAAATATGTTTTGTCGGGATAAGGGGGTCTCTGAGATAGAAACAGCTCAGCTCATTTACTATTACTACTAACATAACCATATTCTATGACAATCTTTTTCATAACTGCTGACACTCATTGGCAGAATATCTCTTAACATACTGTCAATAAGACGAAACTCGCGTATTAAATCGTCCATATCATATTTTACGCCTCGCAAATGAGATCGTATCTGATCAAGTAATTTTTTTAAAGTGATACTTGCTGTTTCACAAGCACTTTTTTTTGTCTCAAGTAAAGGCTCAATTTTCTTACACGCTGTGGAAAGAAAAATACCAACACCAGATATTATTAATAAAAACGGGTTTAATGATGTTCCACTTGA
>JAECUM010019738.1:0-55773 GCA_016617855.1 Megalonaias nervosa
ATATATATATATATATATATATATATATATATATATATATTGACTGACATTTTAGGACTTCTAAGTTCTGATCAAAATTAGGTACGATACCACCTAACTAGGAATGTTTTGCAGTTAGAATTATTAAATCTTTCCTATGAGAAGACAGGGCTCGTACTTGACTCTTTGTGACTGTAACAACACATTATTAATTGAATCTCAAAAGGGATCATTACTGAAATTTGAAATTAAATGGCACGTAGCGATTTAAGGTATTATTTATCATACTGTAAACATGGACATATCCGCCTTTCATTGTATTCCATATGGCAAACATAGGCAGATCCGTCTTTCATTGTATCTCATGTGGTAAACATGGACAGATCCGCCTTTCGTTGTACGTCAAATGGCAAACATGGACAGATCCGCCTTTCGTTGTACCTCAAACGGCAAACATGGGGATATCCACCTTTCATTGCATCTAATCTAACCATGTGGTAGCTCACTCATACTCATGGAACAATGACTGATCCAATGATACTGATTAATATACACCTGGATAAATATTTCTACATTTATTAGAAAATTTTCTGCTCCTAATAGCAATTTAGCCACAATCAGGGCAATCTTTAGAACATATAGTATTGACCGCTCCGGTGGCCTAGTGGTTAGAGCGTCCGCCTCGGATGCAGGAGGCCGCGTGAGTTCGAAACCCGGCCGAGTCATACCAAAGACTTAAAAAAATGGTACTAACAGCTTCCTCGCTTGGAGCTCAGCTTTAAGAGGTTAGTGTTAGGGCTGGTCGGCCTGGTGTCAGGATAATGTGACTGGGTGGGACATGATGCTACATGTCTGCGGCATGATGCCCCAGTGCTAGACATCACTATAAACTGTCGAACTGCAGACATCGTAGCGATATGACTGAAAAATTGTTAAAGCTACGTTAAAAATCTAAATCACCCACACACATCACACACAGAACATATAGTATTTCCTTCTTTCCTGTCATATTTTATTTTTCACATCACATTTCCAAAAAGTTAACTCTTTCATTAAAGTTCCATTTAATGCAAATGTTGAATAATGTGCATGATAAAATTAAGCTGTAGAAAAACACTTTTCATTTGGTTAATATTAACATCTTTACATCACCATGCCTTTAATATCTCGTCTTAAATCATATGTTAACATGTTGATAATATTCTTTGACTTGAGTAATGATCAAATACAATTAATCTGAATATTTACCAATGTTGACTAAGGCAAACTTAAGAACGTTATCTCAGATTGATACAAATGAGTTATATCTATATCTAATTTTCATTAGTTACAATCAAGAAATATAGACCAGCATGTACAACATTTCTATCTAAATGAGCAATACATGGCATAAAATAATTTTGATCAATTATTTCATAGTATTTCAAATATTTTATACTATTTGCATTTGGAAAACGATTAATGTATATTAAGGATGGATATTTTTTATTTGTGTATTATTTTGCGTCATTTTAGTGGTTTCATGAATAATCCCAAGCATTCATAGGTCTGTAAAATATGTAATTTGTTGGATAGATAAAATATTTCTTCCCACAAGAAAAAAGAAATGAAAAGGAGAAGTGGCTGGAAGAAATGTCAACCGAATTACATAAAGATAATTAAGGAAGTTGATGACCACCATTACCGCCCCATAAAATTAGCGCGAAACAAGTTTAACCTTTTATAGTGCAAGTCTTCTTTATAGTTAGATGGTTAAAATTATGCAATGGAAACGCTTGAAATGCAAGAACGTTTGTGGGCTTCTCTCCCCCTCCCCCGACACCAGGGCCCAAGCAGGTAGTTCCGTCCCACAGACCCCTCGCCTACTTATTTAGCTTCTACCAAACAATATTTCTGGATCCATCACTGAATTGCGTCCATGCATTGGCAATGTGATATGATTATTGCAGATACGTCAACACATATTCCCCCTTCTGCAAAACCAAACCCATCGGCAGTTTTTGTGCGACTTGTTGGCGGTCACAATGCATACGAGGGACGCGTTGAAGTCTATGCCTTTGGAGAATGGGGTACGATATGCGATGATTCATGGTCCTCGGCTGATGCGGGGGTCATATGCAGCATGCTGGGATATTCCAGGTCAGTGAACAATATCTCAACTCCATAACTTCAAAGCTGCTAGATACGTAAGTAAAATATCCAACTCGTCTAATTTATCTAGTATGCATAATAGTAATGGAAGTATATGTAAGCTTAGGGAGTGTCTGACTTTGCAGTTCGTCCAGCTCGTAAATAGATTTATAACTAATTAACTTGTTTGAAGCAAAGTCCACTGTTTTTCGGAAACGTTTATGTCATGTAGTGTACCTGATATAAATAAACCATAACGTTATGTTGCTGTTTTTGTTGAGTTTCTTTATTGAGGTAGGTGGGTGGGTAAATAATGATTTATCAATATTGCTTTAAAAGATTACTTTTTACTTTTAGTCTTGTTTTCACAAAACAGGTTTTTAAATACATAAGAAAACATTTTGTTATGTTAACATCTTAATACAGACACATCAGCATGAGTCAGTCTGTCCGTCATTCAGTACATCCTTCAGTCTGTCCACCAGTCTGTCTGTGAATGAAAGCTCTTGTAACTACTGTTTTACCAATACCACGAACAATGCTTTTAAGTTAATCACATGGTCTAAACTCTGATTGGTATAAATGCTCAATTAAGGTTTACATGTCACTGTTTTTCTTACTTAATTAAGTACACAGACACATGCACACACACATATTGGGAGATAGTATTACTAACAAAATTGTCAATAGTGGATGATCCAAGAACTAACATTATGGAATGAATCTTGTTATCACGTATTCTTATCATTGACCACCAGGATGACGAGGCTACGAAAGTAGTTTGTGTGCATGGGAAATAAATTTAAGCTTTCTAAAGATCCGATTTCTTATTTTTATTTCTTGAGGGGATGGGGCGAGAGGATGCATTTGTATGTGTGGTGGTGGGGGGGGGGGAAGGGCGGGGGCAAAAGCAGTTGGATTTTGAGAAACACAATTTTAGGTGTGAAGTTTCTTTGACTTCGTCTGCTTGACTATTGGGGAGATTTTACTGAACCAGTAGAACCTATACATTTGTGAAATGATTTGTATTTGGATATATTTTTAGACAAACTTGCAAAATTAGGCTTATCTTGAGAGATAGAAATTTAGGAATAATGTTGCCATTTTCTTATCTGAGTGACTATCGGTCTCAACAAGAATTTTCAGTTCCAATAAAACTTAACAATGTCACCATGGAGCAAGAATGTTATAATGATATTCCAATTCCCTCTCTTTACTTAATGCATAAGTCAGTAGTCTTAAACATAAATGTATTGCTTCGATAAATTAAGTTAATATAAGTTATTCATACATTTTCACAAGGTATCAACACGCAAGAACTGTTATTAATACATTTCCAAAAGGTTCAATTTCTGTGAGGATAGCTTTGTGTAAGCAGTTTTATTTTTAATTGGAACACGTACACACACATACTATACACACACACATGTATGTATGTATGTATGTATGTATGTATGTATGTATATATATATATATATATATATATATATATATATATATATATATATATATATATATATATATATATATATATATATTGTTACGTGTAGCTCGTGCAAAGGAAACAAGAGAAAAGAGTGAAGTCAACAAGCTTTGATTATTTTAACAACATAATTTATTTCCCTAGAAAACAATGTAAAAATTGGAAATAGGGCTTACGGTTTGTGAATATAATCCAAAATTTAATCCTAAGATTGAAAAATATAAGTGCTATCACTAAACAATTCTAATTGAATTCGGGTTCGAATCTCGATGAAATTCCAATATGGAGGCGATGACGTCAGATGATGTCTGTACTGATGGTAACATCCTCAATTGAATCACTGTTTGTAATGTTTCCGGATAGAATTCCAGAAAAATTTTCCAATGAATTTCTTTCTCCCAGAACTTTTATAAATATAAAAGCACTTGTTTAGTTTTCTAGAGAATAAATTATTAAATTCCAAAAACAAATGAACTTCAAAAATAATCTGACAACAACAACAGAAACCTCTTGAGCCCTCAAGGTTTAAAATACAACTCCCCCGAAACAGTAGAAAATGGGTGTTTTAAGCCTCAATTTTAGATCACATGATGCTTCACTTTACGGGCTACGTGATTTACTAATTTAAACAGCGCTATAAAGAGAATGAAAATTAGCACGTAGGCAAGAATAGCCCTATCTAAGAACCAAACCCTCACAATGAAAATAAATTAAAAAAGAAAGACTGTTTACAGTTCAGCTAACATGCGGGCCGAAATGACCTTAGCAATAGCCAATCGTCTTCACTCGATGTTTACAAACTTTGTGAATCAGAGTGAGCTAAAAATAGTGCTAATGTAATAGCATTTACGTTCTATATAAACTGAATTTACTGGGAAAAATATCGAATCCCGTGAAAATAATCATTACAACAAAATGTAATGAAACAAAAATAAAATAAAAAAAGAATTTTAAAACTAACACACAAGCAATTCAATTACATATACGTAACAATATATATATATATATATATATATATATATATATATATATATATATATATATATATATATGTGTGTGTGTGTGTGTGGTTCCAATATATATAAAAAAATGGTATGTGGAAGAGAATTTAAAAATGCTCTGCGTAAAATTCTTTTATGACTTTGGTAAATATAGAAAGATAAAATTTAACTGCAATCTTTTATTCTGCTTATAAGTCACTCATATTTAATGTACGTGTCAGTTTATAGCTCTCAAACTTTACACGTGATTTGTTTATTTACGTAAAACCGTCAATAACAGGTCAATAATACAGTTATGAGAACTAGATTTTTAAATCGTGAGTTTTTCGTGTAACGTATGAATTGTAACGCACGAAACTGAAAAACTGATTTCAACATGAGGAATATTTAGATTTTCTCCTTAGTTGGTAGAAAGTCGGACTTGAAATCCAAGGCTCCTGAGTAAGATCAGGCCAAACCTGCCTCACTGTATCTTTGGGAAACGCAATTAGCTCCTAAATACACGGCGTGTTATAACCACTAATGTGTTAAAAGCGCCATTAAAAATCAGTCAACTGACCAATTGCCAATCCCAAGGACAATAGTCAGAAATTAATAAATACAGATAATTTCAGTAAATTTCAGAATTAAATATTATGATCCGGCGATAGGTAAGGTAGAAGTTCGTCTTATTTTAACAACGAAAACTTGCTTAATTATGAGTGCTCTTACTAAATTTGGGTATTATTAATTCTCAAACGCTTTTGAATGTAAGCATTACGAGCAGCAACAGAGTATCCAAGGCAACCTTCAGACACGAATACATGGAACTGTTACAATTTGGTAAGGTAGTAATCACGAAATTTGCTCACACACTAATGTGATAGAATACATTCACTGACAGAATAAAATTTTACGACCCCTACCCAATATTATTTACATTCAGATACATACTTAATATAATGCCGACGTCAGTGTTTCTTTCCCACCGAAAGCCTATATTTTCAATGAATTTGCTGGTGACCTTTAATTCTGAAGAGTTCATATCACGAAGATTTTAATTTTAGGATCCTATTTTTGAAAGACTTTAACAATATTCATTACAAATATTACGAGGAAATTTGTTTTTAGCAAATGGATAGAACAGAATAATATAATAGTGTCCCCCGCCTAAAATGAAAAACTCGAATGAGATTGACCTATCAGAGTCTGTGTTCTAGTTCTGAATTCTACTGGACCCATGGAGGGTCCCCGGTGGCCTAGTGACTGGACCCATGGAGGGTCCACGGTGGCCTAGTGATCTAAGCTGCTCGCCTTTACAGATCACTGACATCTCACGTCTGCGTCGGTTCAAATCTCAAGTTCGGACAACGCGAGTATGTGAGAAAGTTTGAAAGTAGCTTTCCCAAGGTCAGTGGTTCTTCCAAGGGGTTTTCGTGTTTTCTTTCTGCACTAATTATACTGGCTGCAATGCAGAACCTATCACATTATGAAGAATGATGTTAAACAAATAACTTCCAACTAGCTTGATTATGGGTCCACTTGGGTTTGATACATCAAACTAGAATATTTAACTACCTCCAACGTTCCTGTATTTATGTGCAATACTTGTTAATATATCTACAAAATCAGGATCCTTGACGGTTTTATGTTAAGCTATGTACACTTCCGCCTGTAGCTGAAAATGTCCTCATATTCAAAACGGATGTTGTTAAAGTGTTCAAGAAACATAACAGATTGATGTAAGGGAATTTTTATTTTCATACTGGTATCATTTAGAAGATGTGCATGTTTTGCTAGCTGATGCTTCTATTCCTCGAGATCTGTGTTTGTCGAGGTCGGCTTGCTCTTTCCTATGTTGAAACAGCGTCCTTGTAAGTTCATTTCGAGTTTCGTTTGCTCATGATGTGTTAAACAGGGAGTATTCTAGTTTCTGGCTGTTTCTAGCAATATGGATTGCATTTTCTAGCTGAAATCCTTTGCCACAAGAATCGGGACACATGGCTACATTTTCTGGCCGAAATCCTTTGCCATAAGACTCTGGACGCAAACCTAGACAGCTTTGTCTTCTTCATCGAGATTAAAATAAGGAGGTTTGTGTATCTTGCAGTAAGGCAACAGCAGTGTGATGTAGTTGATCATCATCATATGGTTGACCATTATCATCCGGTTGACCACCAGATTCTTGGAAGCCATCAGTATCTAGTTCACCATCAGCATCAGTGATATTCTTGATTCTGCTCAACATCGTGTGCTTCTGTTTGTAGTATATGGCAGAGGTGGCAGTCTCTGCCTTTGCCGTACTAGTATTTCAAACTTGGATCTTATACATCCATTCTTGTTGTATTATACTGACCTAAAATGAGAGCATACTATTTAGAATCAGTTGTCGCTGACGTGTTTATAATAGAAACCAATCTGTAATCAGTAAATATTTTATGGTCTTACTGAATAATGATGTCGTCTTTCACTTTTTAAGAAATATATTAGTCGTCGTAATGCCAGTATGTGCGGAAATGGGAATACATATGCTTTGACAAGCCTGGACGAACCATGGACTCAGATCTTAACCAATGGTTATGCTGTTCTTATCCAGATCTGGAGCTGTTGCGGTGAGTCAAGGGGCTTACGGAACTGGAACTGGTCGTATCTGGTTAGATGACGTCAACTGTCAGGGGTCGGAGACCACTATAGCCAGCTGGACCTCCAATGGATGGGGCACCCATAACTGTGGTCATGGCGAAGACGCTGGGATTGTCTGCTCCTTCAGTAAGTAACGTGCTGTTTTGCCTGTTTCGTACACTCAGTAAAGGGTCGCTAATATATAGATCACTATATAAGCCCTAATGTTTTCTCTATTATTCTTTCCATTTAATAAACAATTGGCGGGACAGTAATTGATATTGGCTTGAAATTAAACATTAAATCTTAAAATAAAAGAAACAGACAACCTGTAACGAAACTTTCACCAGAAAATTGAAGAAAAAACAAAACAAAATCAAATCTGATCTCGTATAATGTAACAATAGCAGTTAGCTGATGTATGAATTAATATTATTCTACGAACAGTAAGTTGTCACCTCTACACAACACATGCTGTCCACATGTACTCTATTCGATGAAGAGCTAAACGCTCTCTCTCTCTCTCTCTCTCTCTCTCTCTCTCTCTCTCTCTCTGTGCTTTAATTACTGCATGTATAAGCTAATCATACTTCTTTATTTCAGTGTATATATATGTGCATGTATGAATGTATGTGCTTGTACGTGCTTACATGGATGTATTTGTGTGTGCACAGTAATATTCTTCTGACTTATTAAGACTCCATGAAAAATACTAGACAGATCGCATCGTCTGTAGTCAAAATATATACTTCAGAAACGTCAGTAAAAACACGGCTGCTTGAATCATCCATCGATTAGGATGAACTGAGCATGCCTTCCCCTGCTCCGTAACCTTCACTGGCTACCCGTTCGATCAAAAATCAAATACAAAATCTGTTCATTACACTATATTTCGTTGACTGGCATGAGTCCAATATACCTATCAGATCTCACCCATGTGTATACCCATTTAGAATCATACGCTCCTTTTCCGACACTCTCATTCCCATTGTTCCCACTATTAAAATAAGTGATAGAACAACGTTCTTGTTTTTGTGTACCAGGGAACAGCTGTGGAGCGAATTGCACATAGAGCTTAGGACACTGTGATCTCATTTATGAGTGCTCTTAAACTCACATATCTCGACTATAAGAACACACTTTAAGAGTTAATGTTTACTTCCTTAATTATTTGTTTATTAAAAAATATGATTAATTAATATATTATTGATCAAAATAATTATAATAATACTTAATAGATGAAATACCTAATAATAAATTTGTAATTATTACTAGATTTAATAAATGTTTTTCATTATTATTATTATTATTATCAAATTTTATATATATATATATATATATATATATATATATATATATATATATATATATATATATATATATATATATATATCCTGAATTATTTATTAGAAACGATAGTTGCTGTTGTTCTTCTTCTTCTTCATACCTGCGTGAATTTGGCTGCAAGTTCCTTGGTTTCCCCTAATTTCCAAAGACTTCACATTCGCATGGCTTCTCCTTGTTTCACATTTGCATGATTCACCACTAAACCTTTCACAGCCGACCAATAATGTTTCCGATTCCATCTTGGAGCCACTCAAAAACACGCGCTTTGAGTCTACACATCGAAAATACACTTAAAAGCATATAAACTGCTAAATATGTTGCGATCCATCAAAACCAAACTGAGTATAAAATCATTAGGTACAATTTTCTGATCATATATTAGAATATGCAGATCATATATTAGAATATGCAGATATCATCTGAGATGGATGTTCAAATCAGATATAGATAGATTAGAGAGATTATAGTTTGAGGCTACTAGAACAGTCACAGATTTAACTAAAGGTGGCCATGCATACAATAGTTATGAGGAATACGGCTGATCCCCACTCTCAGAAAGAACAATAAAACCCCACAAGCTCTGTATTTTTCATATAATTATTTATTATGATTTTACCGAGTTACTGGTTCACCTCCTTTCGTGGCAGAAACGTTAAGATACAATTTACGTAATCGACAAAATTTATCTAGCTTAAATGCCAGACTTGAAATAATGAAGAAATTCTTTCCTCAACTGTTCTAATCCCATATGGAATACTATACCTGAAAATGTCAAACAATTACCAGACAAAACAATCGCTTTCATTCTATTTACCTTCATGGTGATGGCAAATACGATTTTTTATAATGGGATCCTAAACCAATGCAGCTACCTTAAGAACGATGAGTATGACAGTCTCCTGAAAGATAATCCGTTATGTAATTGTGTGGTAAAAGCATTATATTTTCATTTGCACTCGACTCTTTCAAAGGTAAACTTTAATACCCAGTCTTAACGAAATGTTCGTTTCCAGCTCTACAAACACTTTTCTATTTGGCTCAAGTGAACTCAAAACTGAAGACAATTTAATACTTTTAATTTTTTTCTTCAAAAGTTTATTAAAGATACAAAGTGTTTTAACTAATGTTTCTTTCTTAGATTCTAGATAATAAATGAATTATTATTATTATTATTATTATTATTATTATTATTATTATATTCTCAGACAGTACAATGACCAAATAATAGTTTATGGAGCTATTTTACATCCTAAATTCTATTATTATCTCAGTTTGGTAAAACAATTGCTTACTTGCCTTGGATATATTGTTTCTTCCTTTTTCGAACCGTTTGCGTTTATTTATCAGCACTTCTTATTTGTTTTTTGTTGGGTTTTTTTTGTCTTTTCTGCCGCATGTCAGGTTTTATTAATTTATGCTACATTTGCATGGAGAAGAGCTTACCCAATGTTGTGCAAACTTGTAGGAAGAACCTTTCGGATAATTTAGCAAACAACAATCTAACTTAGCCGGCAGATAATATTTTACGGTGTAAAATCTTTATTCGCGTCCATCGTATGCCATACAACCAGAAACCGTTTCACATGCCTGACTATGGTTGTACATGCTTGCGAGCAAGTTTAAGTACTGACGGCTTCGATAGCTGTATTTAATAAAGTTTTCATTTTCATCCACAGACAACTTTCCGGACAATTTTCTTCTGCTTACGGATGCATTTCTAGAGGGCATTTATCGTATGGACATGACGTATAGCTATGTAAACATTCCACTCGTAAACATCCTTAATCCAGTTGCTATCGACTACGACCCGGTAGAAGGTACCATTTTCTGGACGGAAGTTGTTCTTAAAACTATTAATTCAGCATCGATCAGTGGAAATAACCAAAGAATAATACACTCACTTAACAGAGGTGAGTTTTCACTAATGTCAGATGCTAATTTTATTTTTCTGGTCCCAGCACGTCCAAAAGATGAAGTGATTGTGTATCTTTTTCGTAATAGTATAATTCAGACTGAGTTGTGTAATGCAGTATCCATTCATTCTACTTCTCTAGAAATTTATCACTTATAGAAATTAGGAACTAATTGGTGTGGAAAAAGTCATTAAGTAAACATTTTATTGATGCTGTCTTGAAAACAGCTTATGGCCCTCATAACCATGCATCTGGATGCATGTGGAACACAGTGAATTCAAATTTAACCCAGGAACGAACACAACTATTCTAGTGCCTACATTACCTTATCAAAAAAATAAGCTCATTTTCAGCCCTTAAAATATGTCTGTATATTATATTTTATAACCGATCCTTTGTCAAAAAATATATTAATATGATTTGGTACCCTGTATGCGGAAAAAGGAATTCTGGAACAAATATTCTGATTGTGAACATGTCCAGTCACTTTATTTGAATGGAAGCCGAGGTCAATTTATATTATGGATTTTTAGAAAGCAAAAAAAAAAAAAAAAATAGTATTACGCAGTGTCATTTTTATATTTTAGTTGCTGTACCTGATGGAATCGCAGTAGATTCTTTATCCAGACTCCTGTTTTACACCGACACAGGAAATAATATAATTGCTGCTCTAAGTTACGACGGTTTTATATGGAAGACTTATCAACAATAGTTTGGACGAACCACGAGCCATTGTAGCAGATCCAATAAATGGGTACTGATTGATTCTGTCTTTTTGGGATTAAACACTAAACTATACATACATATTTTGTAGTTAAGCAGAAAAGCCTGTTCACCTTGAAACCACTCTAACGGTCGTATTTCTGATCCAATTTCGATCAAATTTCGATAAATAGTCTTATATCAAAATGTTCAGCGAGTTTTATTATGAGCAAGATCAATTTGATTTTGATAAATTTGTTTAATGAGGCATACTTCATCAATATGTTAGATTTCATAGCATTGATGATTTTTGACTTTTGAAGGAAAGTTTATCAGACTATAGTAATGCAGGTAGGATTGACATGAGATAAAGTTTTATTTTTCCATGCAATATGTAAGGATTAATATATATTCAAGAAAAAAGTTAACATTTTTCCAGGTAGTATTTTCCCCATACAAACCTGAAGTTAAACTTAGGATTACTATATTATACGTAAGACTACGTAAGGAGAGAAGCAGAGTGAAGTTGGTCAGGATACCAATCATATCGTACATTGACCATTGTTCAGTGTACTCGATATTTTATTTTTAAATACCAAATTTTGGTCCAAAAATTTTTTTCTAAGAACTACAAATTAGCACTCGCAGTCCTACATTGTACTTGCACTAGTACTGCATTTTATGTTCAAACTCGTTATTAATACATTGATTAATTAACTGACTCAACTTATTTTCCATCAATTATTTTTTAAAAGTGTAATCTACTGGACAGACTGGGGGAGCATTGCTAAGATTGAAAAGTCCAACTACGATGGCACAAACCGACGCGTGCTTATCAATACTGATGTTGTGTGGCCCAATGGTCTGGCTGTGGACATTCAAGGTTTTAAATTTGTTTTACATTTATATATATTACAGACGTTAAAGTAGTAGCTTCTTACTTCTGTTGGTCTTCGGGTCTGAGTGGTTGTACTTCTTCAAACATTTGACGAGTAGCCTGATGCATTTCGAATTATCGTGACGTGCAGTGGTTAAATTGTTAATATAATTCTAAACATGTATGGTATTGTCGATTTAAAATAAATCAAGTTTTAAGAAAATAAAGCGGTGATACAAATATATACAAATTCCAATCTCAAAATTAATACTTTGAAATTGTGTTGCAGCTGGAGTTATGTATTGGTGTGACGGAAGCACTGGCGTTGGAAAGATTGAACGAGCTAATGTGGAGGGATCGAATCGCCAGGTTCTTGAATCAAGACTTGGAGGACATTTTTTCGGGATAGACGTGTACCAACCCTACCTGTTCTTCACAGACTGGTCTCAGAGGTATACTAAATCAGTTTCATTTTGACGTAGCCTGGTACATCAGTCCCTTTCTTACTATCAGTGGATACTAAACTAGTCAAGCATTTTACCAATACATCAAAAAACGACCCACTCTTCTCTCACAGGATTGTGGGTCTTAAATCCTCATGGACAAATGTTTTGCAAATGTTGGATAATTTTGTGGATCACTCATAACTTTAAATCATAGTATATTCACACCCATTTTACCGTAAAATTTATTATTATCGGATACAAAAACGGAGAATTAATACTGAAATCATCAGCCTACATTTACTTTTACGTTTAAAAATTGAATCAAATATTGAATAATAATAGAAAGAGGATCACCTCATTATTGGCCACAGTCATTAATGTACATTTAATTTTGTTCATTCTTTAGGTCTGTGAGAAGGATTGGTACAGACGGGATCGACCTTACCTCTGTTGGTCCAGCAATGTTTGTATACTTAAAACTATTTACGCGCGCGTAAGGACATTTATGGGAGGTGTGATTGGGTCTACAATTTCCCGCCAGATATTTCGTATAACGCGCTGTCAAGGGCCAATACATTTAAAGTTTTGTATCACATGTTCTGCCCAACTAATCGCAATGCTTTCGCACCGGATGCGTGCGGAGTGACTCTCTCTGCTAAGGACTTTGGCGTCAGTTGAACCAATTTCCTTCTGGGGTGCAGACGTGTTGTCTTTTTGATAAAATGTTTTTCTTCGTGGGTAACGTTTCACGCTGTTAGACCTTCCTCGTTTCCTGAAATTTTGACACAAACAGATCGTCCTGAAAGTTAAGTATTTATTTGTATTAACTTGTTTCTTTCTGTTTACCTTTCTTTTGCTATGCATTCGTCACACTCCTGCTGGGTCATTCCATCTGTAAAAGATTGCAGCGTCATTTGAAATCAGAAGCAGACGCTAGATTGCTCCCCAATTTTAATATTCGTCGCTATTCTTGAATTTATATGCATGGGGTTGGGGGCAGGACTGTAGACAAAATTATCGGCCAATACCACCTGTACAAGTCGCTCATAGGGGCTATTATAGTGGCTTGCAAAAAATGTCGCCGGCCAATTGTATAATAACCATAAAGCTATATGTAGATATATTTCCCATCGTCCATTACATGAATTTATTTCATCAACATCTGTGCCTAAGAGTTTTGTCCGTCTCTTGTCTTTGTCATACTGTTAAATACTTTCGAACAGGCTTTGCAAACGACTGCATGTTTGTTTTCTTTCAGTCGGTTCCGTACGACCTGCTTGAGTTGTCCAGCTGGTTCCGTACCACTGGATTGTGTGTTAGCCAGCTGGTTCCGTACCACTGGTTTTTATATTATCTTGTGTTTTCCAGCTGGTTCCGTACCACTGGATTGTGTGTTAGCCAGCTGGTTCCGTACCACTGGTTTTTATATTACCTTGTTTACCAGACGGTTCCGTACCACTGGATTGTATGATTACCATTTGATTCCGTATCACTGGCCTATGTGTTTACCAGTTGGTTCCGTACCACTAGATTGTTTACCAGTTGATTCCGTATCACTGGCCTGTGTGTTTTACCAGTTGGTTCCGTACCACTGGGCGGTGTTTAGCAGTCGTTCTATATGTTTTCCGTTTGCTACTATTTCATGCTTGGCGTACTTGGGTTCCGCACCTTACTATTTGTTTCTAAATTGGTCATTTGTACTTTCTGCTTCCACCACTTCGCTCCAAGTAACTGGGCTATGTTGCCCAGCTCGTTTAGGCCATGTTTGTACTGGTTTCATGTTGCATTCCGCACCTCAAAACATTGACCCACAATATTCATAGTAGTCAAATTTGGTTCCTTTTCATTTCCTTTCTTACTATTGCCGAATTTGTTCCTCATCTCACTACAGTGAACATTGAGTTTCATAATATTACAATAAGGGTTATGCATTTGCAACGATTGCTACGTAGTAATAAACTGACTGATGTAAATATTAACTTTGTGGCATTCCTTACAGAATGCCCCCTACGAAGAAAGCTGCGGAAGCGTCGAAAGTGGCAGTGAAGAGAGCCAGACCATCGAGGTCCAAAGTCCAAGAGGCGGCGAAGAGACCCAGAAAGAAGGCGCCATTTTCAACACCAACTGCCACCATCCCTCAACCTGGCACATCCACAAAAGGGGCTTCGATGGACCCCCATCTTCTTAATGTTATAACCCAAGAGGTCTCCGACAGGCTCACCACCCAAATGACACAGGAGATCAATAACATTTGATCAGCTGGTAGCTATGCTCAGGCCGTCCACCACGGAAAATAGTCCACAAACTGGTTTTCAACATGTACCTGCCGAAGCAACAGATGACACAGCAGCAGCATCTATGGTCTCCCGTGCCATAGTGGGAAAACACAGCTTCACTTACAGGTACAGTGGTGGATACAGGTAACGTCGTCCAAATCGTTTCTGCCTCCGGGGGGCTTTCACAATCACAGTTTGTAAGCTCATCGGTCTCCCCATCCACTTTAATCCCTGACAAAGTTAAGGCAAACATATGGGCGGGCTCATACATTGATTTTTATACCCTCCTGAGTAACGCGCAGGACGCGGGTTTTAAATTTCAGTTACATACTAACAGTACTGGTCCAGAACTTAGCATTGTCCCAAATGTTAGGAACATTCAACTCACAATCGGACAGTGGATTCTTGCTTGGAGCAGGTTCACTAGTGTCCTATGTGAGAAGCATCCCTTGCTTAGCACCTCTCTTCCCCACCATATGGAAACTGTCCTTAAACTTGAGGAGAGACGCGCCAATTGGAGGTACTTGATCAAACCTTTCGACAATTGGTTGCAAAGGGGGAAGCCAAATTGGGTACCACACACCTAGAACTCTACACGAAGGCTGTGCTAGAGTCGAGTCATAACAGCTACACACATACCAATCCCTCACAGAGTACAAACACAAAGTATCCGAAGGGAGTTTGTTTTATGTACCACAAAATCGGTCGCTCTTCATCCGGATTTTCATGCAGTTTTCAGCACAAATACTTCAACTGTTTAGGGGGACATTCATTCGATTGCTGCCCCAAACCAATTTCGTACCCCTTTAAGGTACTTCCACAGTACAGCCAGCAACCGCAGCGACCTAACAACCAGCTTTTTCGTTTCCAACGATCAGACCAACCTCGAAACACTAACCTAAACATCAAGAAGGTTGTGGCAAATAGTGCTGACCCTTTGCTTACCCCGGTCAAAATTGACCGCTTGCAATATTGGCACCACGAGTTCGATCCTGCCACAACGGAATACCTGCTTTTAGGTTTTCAAAATGGTTTCGATGTTGGGTTTAGGGGAACATTGCAAACACACGGAAGTAAGAATCTGAAATCGGTTCAAACTAATGCCCAAATTACTGAAGAAAGATACAGAAATATTTGGCAGCGGGTCGCTTTGCAGGGCCTTTTCGTATAAACCATTTCCCAATTTACACATTTCGCCTTTGGGTCTAGTAGAAAAGAAAACTCCTGGGTCTTTCAGACTAATTCATCACCTATCCTTCCCACCGGGCGATTCGGTTAACGATGGAATTCCAACTCAACAATCAGCAGTACACTACGAAGGCATTGATAATGCCATCACATGTATAAAACAGCTGGGTAGGGGATGTTTAATGGCCAAAACAGACATATCAAATGCTTTCCGTATTCCTCCTATTTGTCCCATGCAATATCATTGTTTCGGCTTTTTGTTGCGGAACAGGTACTATTTTGACAAATGCTTACCAATAGGCTGTAGTTCCAGTTGCCAGATATTTGAGACCATTAGCAATCCCTTCAATGGATAGCGAACACAAAGTTATAACACACATGACACATATTTTGGACGATTTTTTGATACTTGATGCAACTCGTGTCCAATGCCAGCATAAGTTTGATCACTTCTTGACTGTATGTGCCGACATAGGCGTTCCTATGGCTGCGGATAAAACATTTGCCCCGTCAACAACCATGACGTACCTCGGATACGAATTAGATTCCGTGAGAATGGAGGTTCGCCTTCCCAAACTAGAAAAATGTAATAAACTCGTACATTTATATCTGGCTCGAAATAAAATTACTTTCAAGGAGTTGCAATCCATCATAGGTACTCTTAACTTTGCTTGCGCAGTTGTTTTGCCGGGACGAGCCTTTCTTAGGCGACTCATCAACTTGACAATTGGCATCTCAAAACCGCATCACCACATTAGACTAACAAAAGACGTAAAAGAAGACTTGAGGGCCTGGCAAAACTTTTTAACCGACTTTAACGGTAGATCCTTTTTCTTATCTGACATTTGGATGACTTCCGATTCGTTGGACTTGTACACAGATGCTTCTGCCTCAGTAGGATACGGTGCGGTCCTTGGCACGCAATATTTCTGTGGCATCTGGGATCAGACATGGGCATATCAAAATATAACGGTTCTAGAATTCTACCCCATCGTTCTGGCAGTTTAGATGGGGGGAGAACACTTATCCAATAAATGTATCTATTTTCATACTGACAATCAAGCCTTAGTTGAAATCATAAACAAGCAATCCTCTAAGGACACAAAAATAATGCATTTCATTCGCAAATTTGTACTCGCTTGCCTTAAATTAAATACCTTGTTCAAGACTAAACATATACATGGTACACGTAACAAACTCGCCGATGCCCTTTCTCGCCAACAGGTTTCGAGTTTCCACGCCATGGCTCCCTATGTGGACTCACACCCTCATCGCATTCCGCTTCTTCCAACCTTGCCAAGCTAGAGAGTACGCTCGACCATTTGCTTAAAAATATCCTTCACCCAGCTACACAAACCACATATAAACGGGCTTGGACGCTATATAAAGAGTTCACATTAGACACCTTGACCGAATTTTCTCTCCCAGTTTCAATAACCAATTTGGCCCTTTTCATAGCGCACTTAATCAACAAGAAATATGCAGCATCTTCGATATCCACTTTTGTTTCTGCAGTTGGCTATGTGCACAAACTCAACGGCTTCGCAGACCCATCGTCATCTTTCCTTATTCAAAAACTGATTCAAACCAGTCACAAAAGTAAATCTCATGATGTTCGTTTGCCAATTGACAAAGTTGTACTGGATAAGCTTACAGCATCAATGATGCATACCGTCTCAAACCATTTTATGCGTACCATGTATTCGGCCATGTTTACATTGGCTTTCTATTCCTTTCTCAGAATAGGAGAGATTACAGTGCAAGCGACTGCACGTCAAAATGATAATTTGATACAATTATCTCAAGTCACTTTTTCCCACAAGCGTCTTACAATCACTTTTCGACACTTCAAACACGGCTCTGGACAACCATATATTTTGCATGTTGCTGCCCAACAAAACCCTGCTATATGTCCGATAGCTCATTTACAAGCATACCCGACCCTCAGGAGCAATACTCCGGGACCACTATTCATGAACCGAAGTGGGCAACCAGTTTCTAGAGTAGAATTTAATACGGAACTTAGAAGAGCACTTTGCTTTTGTGGCTTTAACACTTACCATTTTAAGTCCCATAGTTTCAGAATTGGAGCCGCCACTGAGGCGGCTAGACAAGGTTTCAGTGACAACCAAATACGGGAATTAGGCCGCTGGAGATCAGATGCATTTAAGAAATACATAAGGCTAGGCAAAAGGGTCTCGGCTTTGTAACACTTTAGTTACTTTTTCTAAGATCGCCATTCTGCTGTGTGTGTTACTGTCTCTTACAGACCCCCTGGGCACGTTTATGGACAAGGTTTATACGGGCAAAAAATCACCCTGGGTCTGTCTACGGATAATGGGAACTTTGTATAGTGACTAGCACACCCTGGGACTGTATAGCGTCAATGGGAATTTTGTATAGCGACTAGCACACCATGGGTCTGTATAGCGTCAATGGGAATTTTGTATAGCGACAAGAGGAATGGAACAGGTAGGGTGACGTCACGGTACTGGACAGTTGCAACAATGTAGCAAGGACCGTGACGTCATGCCACCTGTGTCATTTCTATATACAAACAAGAATCATTCGCGTTCGTGTTTGTGTATAGCAGGTACCGTGACGTCATGCCACCTGTCATTTCTATATACAAACACAAATCATTCGCGTTCGTGTTTGTGTATAGCAAGTACCGTGACGTCACGCCACCTGTGTCATTTCTATATACAAACAAGAATCGTTCGCGTTCGTGTTTGTGTATAGCAGGTACCGTGACGTCATGCCACCTGTCATTTCTATATACAAACACGAATCATTCGCGTTCGTGGATATTATAACTCTCTATACACAAGCCATCAGCCAATCAACAGTACTAAAAACAGCAACTATAAAAAATCAGCCACTGTTTCGTAGGCTGATGGCTTATACCAAATTACTTAAACACATAGAATCACGAACCATTCGTGTTCTACATCAATTTAATTCCTTAACTCCTAGACACTTGCAACAATGTAGCAAGTACCGTGACGTCATGCCACCTGTGTCATTTCTATACAAAGTTTGAATCATTCGCGTTCGTGTCAGTGAATGGTATTGTATAGTATATTTTATGTATTCTCTTTTTTTCCATAGACTGATGAACATCAGTCTATCATACACAAATTAAAAAATCGACTAACACATTATTTTAGGTAAGAGAATAATGTTTTGGGGAGTTAAATATAAATTATACAATCGAATAAAAAAAATTTTTAGGCAAGAAAGAATAAATATCTTTTCGAGGCAGTGGAGTGGCCCTGAAAAGGGTCTTTGTCGCGAACGCATAAACACACCATACTTACTATCACACAAACGGACGAGAACGCATTAACATACCATATATACTATCCACACAAACGGGAAGAGAAGAAAAAACACACCCATATCTACTATCCACGAACGTATAAACACACCATACTTACTATCCAAACAAACGAACGAGAACGCATAAAATACACACACATACTATCCACACCAACGAATGAGAATGCATAAAACATACACCTATATACTATCCACACCAACGAACGCGAATGCATAAAACCCCTACTCACTTTTAGTGTCGGAACGCTATGATAGCTCATGTCATGCTGAGGGATAGAGAGACGTCAAAGAGCATTTGTAATCATAATTTTTTTTGAAAACAAACAACAGACACATTTTTTCAAAACACAACATTTTTTATTCAACAAACAACTAATCACTAACAAGTAACAATATGAAACAAATTATTTTTGACCAGGTTGACAACGTTGTGAAATCGTGTGAGATTTCCATTGATGGAAGTCATGAGGCCATTGATGTACACTACGTTTCCTAGCTAAAGACAAAAGATAACCATAATGGTCACAAAACCATCGATCTACTTTCTCATCGTTTCTAGAAGAGTGACGATCAAACTAAGTCACTAAATGTTCTAATGGATATCCAAGACTGCGTTGATGAAGAAAATACACACAATATTGTCCACACACCATGGAATCTGTGCCTTGTAATTTCACATTATTGAATCGTGTCGTCTGGGTATTTCTTCTCATAAAGTCAATGATGTCGTCTTCCAAAGGGGGTAATCCATACAAATCAAAGTATTCCACGCAATCCTCTTGAGGGAAGTAGACGGCAACCCAGTGGGTTCCTGGGAGGTGACTATCGTCGACACGGGGAAGAGAGTAACACGGGACCCTACTTGAGAGTGGAATGAACAGGCAAGTTACAACACAATCATTACCACCATTGGAAGCGTCGCCATCATGATTTTGATTGTTGTCTTCATTGGCGCTATCGTCATATTGGAGCTAGCTATTAACATATCGTCAACTGTCATTTTATTCATCACTATCTTTATTGTCATAAATATCATCACGAAGCAGCAGAGGCAACAAAAGCAAAAACAGTTAATTTTGTGTTAAAATATTCCTAAGTAATAGTTACTATTGAAGATTAGATGCATTTTCAGTATTCAAATACAAAAATAATTACTATTCAATCCAGTTCATACAAGTTTATTCTTCATCAAAATTCATCCATGAAGCCATTTTATTTTCTATTTAATTTAAGAAAATACTCTTAATTTATTTTGGTTCATTTATAATGCATCAGATGAATTAGTGAGGTCGTTATAAGCACGTGCAGATATGTTACTGGCGTAGAATAAAATAAATTGGCCAATAAGATCCGTTACCATTATAGATGTGGACGTTTTTTATAATACGGGATGGCTGTGCAGGTAAACCGGGGACGGTGAACGGGATAGGCAATGGTTGTTGGTGGACGGTCACGTGGGATATGGGAGGATCGAATATCTACCGGATAGGGTAATGATACCAAGATCTTTGTGTTTTGTGATCTCTATGGGATAGAGAAATGCTCGACACATTTTTCAACTGAAAGTATATATTTGAGTCGTATAGATCCTTTAAGCCTGCTAACATTTGGATGGAAAATGTATGCATTGCAATCTACTGGTGAGATCCTTCGCTGGATGATGCATTGAAGCAAATGGAATAAACGTTATTTTTATTATTAATTAGCTTGAGAAGTACTTGAGCCTCGAAAATGGCATGTGCAATTTGTAAGAGTCAATAAACATGTGTAGACTGTTTTCATGCATTTTCGAAATTTCAGAATCACATCGACATTTGGGAGATTTCATACAAGCATCTGTATCTTCTTCATGCGGATGTCGTGTTCGACCATACCAGTAACTCTGAAACGACTTTGACTATAGTTTGTACAAGATGGTTTTACTACAACATGTACTAGATGTTTTGACTGCAATATGTGCTACATGTTTTGACAACAGTCAATATTGACGGCAGCTTGTACATCTGCTTGGACTACAGATTTACTAGATGTTTTGACCAAACTGATTGAACTAGATATTGTGTTTGCAACTTGTGCTAGATGTTTTGACTACGACTTGAAGTGCTTATTTTGACAATAGCTTGTATTGACTTCAGCTTATACTAGATGTGTTGTCCACAGTTTGTAATAGATGCTTTAACTAGAGCGTGTATTAGATTTGTTAACAACTGATTGTAACTAGGTGCTTTGACTTCAATTTGTACCAAATGCTTTGTCTACAGATTGTACTAGATGTTTCACTACAGTTTGTATTGACTGCAACCTGTACCAGGTGTTTTGACTGATACTTTGTGCTAAATCTTTTAACAACTTGTACTAGATGTTTTGCCTATAGCATTGACTAAAACTTTAGTCAAGTTCTTATTTTATAATTAAGACCCAAACATTAGAAAACAAATGTAGAGGTTTAAAACAGTGTTTGTAGTTTTGTATTTCTATTACTTAGGTTTTTCTTCAGCGCCTTTCCCTCTCTCTCTCTCTAGAATAAAAACTGTACGGTTTATTTTCCGCGAATACTTTAGTCACTACAGTATTAAACCTAATTAATATAGTCATATAAATAAATTTCCAGCTGATTAAAGCATTGTCATGCCAATCTTGTTATTGATTAGATTTATCAATTCTCTGACGAATTTGAAACTTTGTACATGTTATTAGTTATGCAAATTAATTTTGATAGCCGATGGCTTCAAATGTGTAAGGGTATATTCTTAACCATGGCCGTCGCTGAAAACTTTTGTGTTACCTCTATCTGGCTTCAGCTACAAGAAGTAGTTGTATATCTGTTTCGATCATACGGTTCATCGGACTGATTTTGATTATTTGAGGAGATCCTACTGGTGTCCACCTGATATCCAGCTCTCATCCGTGACTCCAAGCTGCTGAAATCATGCGACAGTGGCAACCACCCTGTACACCTCTTCGACAGTCGGGCTAAACCAGGTGATAGTCGCAGATGGGTCACAAACTCGGCGGACTGGACGGATGAGACCACCAGGAGGATCCAGGAAATCGGCTGTGCAACGTTTTGAAAAGAGTGCAGGTAGTGAGAGGCATAAAAGACGTCATTGCCATCCACTGCAGCCGAGGTGGTCTCCAGCCGTGACGTTTCATCCTACCACTGGACCTATGCGTCTGATTAGAGAGAGAGAGAGAGAGAGAGAGAGAGAGAGAGAGAGAGAGAGAGAGAGAGAGAGAGAGAGAGAGAGAGGCAACGACTTTTCCACTTTAAAATACTTTCGAGGACAGATTTTCTGTGCAATCTTTCTTGCCCTCCTCAGGCCCTGCAGCGATGGGTGCCGTGACGAAGCAATAGATGGAGGTGACCGTTTTCCTACTCAGCGCCGCGTATGTGTTCGGCAGCATCAGCTGCGACTAGGTTGTTTCTTTAGGACAATACTGCCCACCCTCACATGAGGGAGGTGGCTAGAAATGCCGCCCCATGCGCTACACGACATGTCGCATACGTTCACTTACCAAGGCTGAGAGACAATCCCAAAGGCGGTCGAATGACTACAAAGAAAGAAACAAATAATGGTTCATTCTTGGAGCCTGGAAGTTCCGAAAACGTTTGTTCTGTGAAATCGCCATAAGACCCGAGAGAAGGACTGCCCTTATCTCATAGGACCTGGCTCGCTATCACATATACATTGCTGTAATAAATGAAACAAGGGTCGCAGATGAGGTAATGCTAAACAAACATGAAGAGGAAATCATTCTTTTCCGGACTGGAAAAGCTGAAACCGAGGAAAGGTTGCACGTAGTTGGGTTTGCTATCAGAACTAGTCTGATGAAGGACTTCCCCACAATTCCAGTTGACATCAACGAGCGCCGGATGGAGCTGCGTTTCCCTCTGAACATATAAAGTCATATAACAATAAGTACTTACGTTCCTACCTTCTCGAGCCAGAAAGAAGCAAGGGAACAATTTTTGAGTACTTATGCAGCTTATTAAATCTTCATATGACTCGGTTGTCTTAAACTAAGTAACAGAAAAGAGCGAAAACCAACTAGGTCTGTAAAATTTCACTAAATAATTTATTTCCCTAGGTTTCAAAGTGAACATTTAAAAACAACTTACAGTATTGTAAATCGAATCCCATATAGTCATAACAGTTCTATCACAAATCTAAATAAATGATGGTCAAAAGTTCATTTCCAGAACATTCTAAGTTATCAATAACATAATGTATATTACTAAAAATATAACAATGAACATGGCCAACATCAAGTTCTCCATGGGGGAATATCAATGTCCTAGACTGAGGTTAAGATAAAAATGGTTAACTCCATTGGTAATGATCCAAATATTTAACCTAAACTCAGAGAGAAATATTAGCTATGTATTATGTTGTGTAAAAAAGCATATCGTCCCTAGCCAGGTAGACAGTGAACTTTATTTTGGACTAAGGTTAATTGCATAAATACAATTGTACTATATAATCAGGAAGAAATAAGCAAACAAACAATTCAAATCAAATATACATAACGGTCTATACCCACCAGTGACACGCTGATTATCATGAGTGATTTCAACGCCAGAGTTAGGAAAGCGAACAACAACTGCAAAGGAATTCTTGGCCCACATGGTGTGGGGAAGCTGAGCAGCAGTGGTTTGCTCCTCCAAAGCAAATGTATCGATCACATGCTGTTTATCACCAGTACTGTATTCTGGCAAGCTGATACATGCAAAACAAAATGGATGCATCCAAGGTTCAAACAGTATCATCTGTTAGACTACGTCATTGTCAACATGAGGGACGTGAAAAACGCTAGAATCACGCGCGTTATGCGAGGTGATGAGTGTTCGACCGAAAAGAGACTGGTCAGATCAATTATTAATGTAAGCTTTGTTAACCCTCATCGCAAGCATCAGAATACCGCCAGGGCAACGTTGAACACAGTGAGACAAAAACTTGCGGATCATAGAAACTGATGCAAAGAAGCACTCGACGTGAGGCATAAGACCAAAGCACAACTGCCTTGTGTCAGCTCTGAGAAGTGGTGCCAATTTAAGAATTTCGTCACAGAAACAGCAGAGGCCATTCTGGGACCGACGACACTCGTGCATATCAATCAGCTCATCACGAATAAGAGCAAAGCATATGTGGAAAATGATCCAAGGACAACCCCCAAGGCGGACAAATTTAAAATCTCCAAGGGACAGGCCCAGAAAGAAAAATGGTAGGACAAGAATGTCGAGGAAGTACAGCACTATGCCAATACTCTCAACACTAAATATTCTTCAGTTCATCAAAACCTGTTTCTGGTCCTTCAAAAACAGGATCCACCCCTTTTTCTTTCAGCAGGTGGATGGACGCTTTTTAAAGACCAGGAACAGCAGAGAAATGGCTGGGATGAGCACTTAACTGGGCTGCTAGATATGCCATCTTCTGTCATCTCCACGGTTTTCGAACAGATTCTCGAGCAATCAGTCAGGGAGGAACTCCATCTACCACATTCGGCTGACAAAATCAGAAAGGCCACCAGTTCGATGAACTAGGACAGGGCTGTGGGAAATTATGGAAACCCATTGAAAGTTTACAAAGCAACAGGACCCGGTGCAATGGAAGCTTTCCGTGATGTACACCAGAGCATCTGGGAACTAGAAATAAAGAATTTCGTGATGGCTTGAACGTTTCCATTGTTAATAACAAAGGTAGCAACCACTTGGTTATCCCAATGGGTCATCTCCCCCGTCTCCAACGTCGGCTGAGCCATCTTGAACCGACTAATGACTGTGTCAGACGTTTACCTGTCTGAGACCCAGTGCTGTTTTTTCCAGGACGCAGTACGGTGGACACGATCTTCACTGTTATAAAGGTCCAGGATAAATGCATTAAGCAAAACTTGGTCCGATACTCTGTCTTCATTGACCTTACCAAGGCCTTTGATACAGGCAACAGAGGATCCATCTGATCTGTACCAGTACAGTACAGCCTCCTGCGCAGATTTGTCCAGATCATCCCGCTCTTCCATTATAGGATGAAAGGACAGGTCCCCTCAGATGGAGACCTATCCGAACCCTTCCGGATCTGGAACGGGATCTCCTAGCACTGGTCTTCAATCTCTTTCTTACCTGTGTCCTCAACCATGCCATTCAGAATCTCCAAGAGGCAGTGTATATCAGATACCCCCTTGATGGTTCACTCTTCGACTTGGACGACTCACTGCAGACACGAAGACGCTGGAAGTTCTCATCCGGGAAGCCCTGCTTGCCAATGACTGTGTCCTCATGCACACAAAACAAGCAACCTGAAGACAATGCTCAGTACGTTTTCTGAAGCCTTCAGCTATTCAAGCCCAAATTATACCTAGACAAGACTGAAGTTCTTTTCCAGCCAGGCCAAACCAACAGTGCATCATAGCCAGTCAACACCATTCACGTCATACAACTGAAAATTATGAACACCTTCAAATACCTAGGCAATATCATTGACAACGATGCTACGCTTAATAAAGGGTCAGTAAAGCAGGTCATTCACTCGGAAGGCTTCGCAATGCCACTTTACCATCACAATGTTACCTTGTACACCAAGTTGAAGGTGTATAACAGTGTTCCTCACCTTCCTGCTCTACGGCTACGAGACCTCGACTATATACTGAAGACACATCAAGCAGCTTTACAAACTCCATATGCTGGCTAACTGCTCTACCTTTGGGATCCGATAAGATTTCCAACCTAGAAATGATGGATAAAGCTAAAACGACAACCATGGAGGCAATGATGCTCAAGGCCATGCCATCAAAATGGATGGAACCCACGTGCCGAAACAGATCTTCTTTATGGAACTTTGATATGACCCAACAAACCAAGTCTGACCAAGCAAGCCCTACAAGAAATAAAATGAAGACAGCCTAAAGTGGTGCGGCCTTAAACTGTAGAAGCTAGAAAGAAAAATCCATTACCGAACACAACCTCACCAGCAAAGCATCAGTTGACTTTGAAAATGAATGCCGGAGGAAGATGGAGGCAGCCGATCAGTGTTAGTGCCCGTAACTACAACAAACGTCCAATGTTCTGTCATCTACTATGGAAGTCAAGGCTAGGATTGCAGATCCATCTCCGTGCCCACAGATAATTGCACAGAACCAGTCTTCTTCAGATTCGAAAGACTACCAATTTTATTACAAACGCTCTTGTGGAAAGGCAGTATAGTATTTCGGAATATTTAGGTTGGAGCGGAGTTCGGAATATCTACAGTCAAATCAGCATGTGTAGAGGTAAATCGTATATTTGTACGCAAAACAGTATAATCGTCATTATCTCGATTACGTTTGTAAAATATATATGTATTTAAGGCATTAAATAAAGATAACTCAGCTGACAGGTTCATTAAAAATTACACGGACATATATGCATACTAATCTAGAAAATGTTGAATTACGTTTAGAATAAACTTTGTCTTTGGTTAAACACATCCTATCCGTTTCCTTTGTACTACTCAAGTATCTCTATATACATGTGTATATATAATTAAGTAATTAGAATGTAGATATGGGTTGATGAGAATATATATATATATATATATATATATATATATATATATATATATATATATATATATATATATATATATATATATATATATACACACATACATATACACACATATATACACATATATACACACACACATATACACATATATATATACACACACATATATACACATACATACACACACATACACACACATACACACACACATACACACACACACACATTAATATACACATTAATATACACATATATATACGTACACATATATACACACATATATACACACACATACACACATATATACACAAACATACACATATATATACATACATATATACACACACATATGCACACATATATACACACATATACACACATATATACACACATATATACACACATATATACGCATATATACGCATATATATACACACATATATATACATATATATACACACATATATACATACATATATATATACACACATATACACACATATATATATATGCAAAGAAAGATTGATTGTGCACAATTTACAAGAACAAGTTAAGTCTATAATAAAGAGGTTGACAAATATATACATACGAAATATGATGAAGAATTTCCAATTTTAGTTCGACATTTTCTTCTTCGATTCCAATTTGCTTCTATTCCAACTCTCCTTTTTCTGCTTCTTCTTGAAAATCTACTTCTTCGTATTCTTCTCCGACTGCACATTATGTACACGATGTCTTGTTGCGCCCAATTGAAAGTTACTATAACTTGAACAAAATGTAAAATCATTATTCTTTGCAATGAATAATTGAGACATTAAACTAAGAGGCGTTTGTTGCATCAGTTTCACGAACACGCTGCGTTGTAGAACTCAAACAACAGTGTTTAGATTCTACTGAGTCTTGTCGTATGCAATATGCTTCCTGGTGGTCAGTGTTCTATGTGTTTGAACACTTTTGTTAACGACTCGTGTGTCTTGTTACACTCTGAAGTTGATGAGAGAGAGAGAGAGAGAGAGAGAGAGAGAGAGAGAGAGAGAGAGAGAGAGGGGAGAAACTGAATTTTTCACTTCCAGATCATGTTGGTTTTGCCTGTCACCAAAGTGTCAAATTCTTCAAAACTCCAGTGGTATTTAAATCAAGCATATAATTAGGTGTTTACTTTAGTTTTGAAACGCAAATCCAAAACATTGCGGAATTTTTTAATTCTCTCCTATTTAATTACTTTTAAAAAATGTTAGACCATTTTTTGAGGTTAAAAACAAGTTGTTTCTCTCAGTGGCTCACAAGTGAGGCTCTAAGAAAATGTAACATCTTTATTATTCTTCGTGGTATATTAAAATAAATAAATAAAATTTAAAAAAATAAATCAACGAGGCCTTGGACTATGAGATGTTAGTTTCACTAAGTTTCACCAACATTCTGCTTTTTGTAGAGCTAAAACGACAGTTCCAAGATTCTAGTGAGTTTCCTTATATGCAATATTTACCCTATTTCAGAATGTTCCGTGTCTTTGAAACTTGTTGCTACAATATTGAATGATTTGTTTTTTTATTAAATTTCCAAAGTTCACAGGAGAGATATAGAGTGTCAGTCAGACAGACAGGAGTGGAAAACTGAAATGTTCACATCCAAATAATTTTTATTTCCATTTTTCAACAATTCTTCATCACTCCAGTAGTTTTTAAATCAAGAGACTAAACTTTGACTAAGGTGTAGAAAATTATGGTTTCAATCTTTAAAAGGAAAACGCAAATCGAAAACAATGTCGAATTTTTAATTGTCACTTCTTTTTATTTACTCTGCTGAAGTTTAGCTATTATTTTAAATTTACATAACATGCAGTTTGTTTCTTTCTTTGTTTCTTTCTTTCTTTCTTATACCCGTCATATTAACTAAAACGGAACACAGCGACCTTAAATTGTTTATATTTTCTTTGTTCGTTTGCCCGGTTTAGTTGGCTGCTTTTTTGCTGTCCTTTGTGGAAACACTGTTTATGACTTAATTTATTGAAACTTTGCACAGGTTTTCAGCAATACTATTTTTTATTAAATCTCCATGAGTTAGAATGAAATGTAGTCAAAATAATGGCAATGCTTAAGATAAACATAGCCATCATTTTAACAATAAATGCAAGAGCTCCCAGTAATTAAATGTCCTAAAAAAACAAGCAAAATACAACTCTCAAAAGTTTCTTTCGTAATATTACTATATATTGTTGTATGCTATCGGTGTAATTGATAATCCCCAAATAGAAACACCCGTTAAAAGAAACAAAGTATGCATCAATCAGAAAGTTCACGGACCATTTGAGAACACAAGTAAATAAAATATTCAAAACCAACTCACTGCCCTCCGCAACTAGAAAAGCTGGTATAATATAATTTATGCTGCTGTTGTTCATTGTTTGGGCTATTGTTGTTAACGCAAACTGAAATGGATAGAACTGGTTAAACAGGCTGAATCCACATAATGTTGCAAGATCAACAATCATTGTATCAGTAATTCAGTCCGACAAAATCATGCGATATTGTAAAATTTCGTACTGATCCACTTTTGTTTCCAAGAAGACTAAATCCTGAAGAAAATATCTCATATGAATATTTTACATAACATTATTGGCCACCCTCCAATACTTCATGAATACTGGGTGTTGTCGACCGTCCTAACTTCTTGCCTGATACGGATACGTGGAGACTACAGTGAGAGATTATAAAAAGAAAATTGCATCTTTATTCTCTCCTCTGACATAACGGTGGAATGGTGTTTTCCTTTTACATCCGTTCGTTGGTAAATAAATTATAGCGTCTTCCATCACATTTGCTACGAATGTCATTTTCTCATGAAACTTTTGAAAGGACGATATTGATTCAAAGAAAATAGACATTAGGCGTAATGATATAAAACCTAGGTCAAATTCGAATATAACCTTTGGGATTATATCCAAATGCTTCTTTTTATGTTTTGTTCCTGTTTCCCAAAGATTTTGCTATTTCATCTCAAAATTCGTTCCTGCTGGCTAACTTTTGAAGTGCGACCAAATTTAGTTTGAAATTCAGTAAAAACGTTGTCAGATTGATTTTCAATAT
The DNA here is from genome assembly GCA_016617855.1 of Megalonaias nervosa. Classification (NCBI taxonomy): domain Eukaryota; kingdom Metazoa; phylum Mollusca; class Bivalvia; order Unionida; family Unionidae; genus Megalonaias; species Megalonaias nervosa. The sequence goes on from JAECUM010019738.1 coordinate 29,912, forward strand.
TTTATCCAAATTTGATTAAGTTTTGTTCTTACATTTCCGCTCGATAATTGTTGATGTAGTTATAGAATTTTAAACACGTTTGGTGTATGGTTTACATCAGAGACATCTTACAAGTCACTCAAGTGTAAATTTGAATGAGGTATGGCCACTGCCGAGTCCAAACCTGCCTTGTCAATGTCCAGGTCGGCTGGAAATCACGCTAAGTTTATATTTCATCGGGATGATATAGCCAAAAATATACTACAAATGCAGCTAAAACCAACCAATAAACAAAATATGATCAAAACATCGGTATGGAATAGTTATCCATTATTTCTTCGTTTTGCTTGTTCCCGGGGTAGGGGTAGACAAACTTCCTCTGGATAAATACCTCGTTTTAAGTGTAAAGAGTGTAATTTTTTTGGTTTGGCTGGTTTGGGGGGGGGGGAATTTCTTGGAAGATTTCGTATCTAATATCTTCGCTTGTACCTTGGCGAAGGGTTGTTGAAAGCTAATACAGCCAAGCAGGTTTTAGAACAAATAGGCGGTCATTTCAGTTTTAGACAATTGTATGTGTGTATGTGTGTATGTATGTATGTATGTATGTATGTATTGTTACGTATCGGCTCGTTTAAAGTAACAAAGAAAAGAGCGAAGACAACAAGTTTTGTAAGTTTTAACAAAAATAATTTCCCTAGAAAATACGGTGAAAAGGTGAAAATATGAAATAAGACTTACGATTTGCGAAGAAGATCCAAAAATTTGTCCTAAAATTGTGAAAAACACATAAGTCCTGTAAATAAACAGTTCTAATTGAAGTAGTCTGAATTTCGATTCCGTTCCAAGATGGCGGATGATGACGTCAGACGAAGGTTTTACACAAGTGTCCAGAATTTTCACTGTGAATCACAATTTGTACTGTTCTGTTCCAATTTGGAATTAATTTCACTAAATGTCTTTGTGCAAAGCCGGTTGTATAGTTCTCCTGGGAAAATAATTATTTAAAAGGTAGATGAAGTGCAGCTATCATCAATAACAAAACACATGTCGTTCTACAGACGTACGAACGAACAACTCTTTCCAGCACAAAAGAATAACTTCTTCTCAAGGTATTAGAAACTCTATAATATGTTAAAATGTGACTCCCTCTAAGGTGTTAAAATATGACTCTGACAATTCCGCAGGTACCTGAGTATTTAAGGCGAACTAAAACGTCATTTCATGTACACGCACGAAGAACACATGGCGATTTCGAAATCTCGCCATCGCAGTACAGAATGTCAACAAGTATTATTAGAAATGACCGTGGTCACAACCAATCATTTACATAGCTTTTGCCGACTGTTTACTTGAATCGACAAACCGACATGCAAAAATCGTGCTCACGCGAGTCACATTTACGTTCTAAATAAACACGATGTTTCTATCAAAATGTCAGACCCTGCGAACATAATCATCATCACAATAAAAATTAAAATAATGAAATAAAAATGAAATAGAAAGAATTCAAATTTTAACACACATGTAATTAAACTACATGGTCGCAACAGTATTATGTATGTATGTATGTATGTATGTATGTATGTATGTATGTATGTATGTATGTGTGTGTGTGTGTGCGCGTGCGTGCGTGCGTATGTATGTGTGTATGTATGTATGTATGTGTGTATGTATGTATGTATGTCGGGTCTTCTCAGTTTAGTTCATATGTTGAACATTTAGTTTCACATCCGAGGCAGTTGAATATGCTTCACTTGCCAACGACTAAAAACCTTCCAGATTATATTTAATGTGATTTATACAATTAAATCTGTGGTTATTTCGATCGTAGGACCAAACTTACGACTTGCAAAATGTACAATTATACACCATTATTGATATATTATTATAAACATAATGCAATAATTTGATATTCTGAAGAAAGTTTTATCATCACGCATGTTTCTATCTGCATTTATAAGCATAGGATGTCTTTCTAAACGGTCAATTCGTGAAATATGAAATTGTAAATTCAGATTTGTACCATCTCCTTTGTCTTTTTGTTTTCGTTTCAGACCACCACTACCACTACTACTGCAACAATAATCGCTATCATTTAGCTTGTATTTGTTTTGGAATCGTGCATTTGTAAATAAGAGAATGACTCAAGCACCAACTCCGGCCGTTCCAAAGATTGTTTTTTAATCCTGTAAGTGGAATAAGTATGTATTCTTTGTTTATTCTAACCTACTAAAGCAAAAATTTAAAACCTATTTGTACTGTTGTTATATATTTTTAGACAACAAACACAAACGTGAAAACTGTGTATCTCATTTAGAATTTTTTAACACCATAAACTGCAATATTATCAAGGACGCTTCAATTATCAATTATTACTGGTGTAATATATGATATTGCTGAAAATACCCTACCGATATCTCAGCTATGGCTCAACAAATATCGTTATTGGCAATGAATATGAAAGAATTGTTCTGAATAGCGTGACTGATATACTTCGATTTTTCTCTACTTTGAAAATTGATGTTTATTCATGCACGAGATCCCATAGTTTGCCTTTCTGATGGGGCACCATTAGTATAGCTTTTGATGATGAATATTAAATAAGACGATACACAACTTCGTAGTGGGGGGGGGGGGAGAGAGATGTGCTGATTTAAGTTAGGTTTTAAGTACAATCGATGATCTATCTGTCAAGTTATCTATCTTCTAAGTGCTAATATATAGCATGCATGCAGAGCCGTCGCTTAAATTAAATCGTATAGAAATAGTTTTACAGATGGATATTTAAATAAACAAGTACTTTCGATTGTTACAGGGAACGGAGTGACACGTGATCCTGCTTGAGATTGGAATGGTCTCAAAACCAAACTGTTACTTTTTAGTAAAATAATGTTCTGAAGTAATAGTTACTATTCAAGATTACCCGCTGTTTTGTATGTTTTAGCTGAAAATATACGTTTGAGGCGAAAGATGCTACAAAACTGCAAGAAACTGGATGGAAAATATATGGGTTGTTTTATAATAATTTACTGCTGAGATCCATTACTAGATGATGTCTCTAAGGAGATGGAACAAACATTATCTTTGTTATTAATCAGCTTGAGCCTCTGAAACTGGCATGTGTAATTTGTAAGAGTAAATAAATATGTGATGATTGTGTTTTCATGGATGTTCAGAATTTCAGACTCACATCCACATTTGGGAGATTTTATCCAAGCATCTTTTTTCTTCATGCGGTTGTTGTGCTTGGACCATACTTTACTCTGAAATGACTTTGACTATAGTTTGTGCTAGATGGTTTGTTACAACATGTACTAGATGTTTCGACTGGAGCTTGTGCTAGATGTATTGACTACTACTAGTACCTAAAAGTTGTGACTACAGCTTGCAACATATGTTTTGACTATAGTTTGCACTAGATTTCTGTCTACAGCTTGTACTGAATGCAGCTTGTACAATATGCTTCGACTATAGATTGTTCTAGATATTTTGTCCACTAACTGTACTAAATGTTTTGACTAGGTATTGTGATTGCAGCTTATAACAGATGCTTTGACTAGAGCATGTACAGATGTTTTGACTACAACTTGTATCTAGCTGTTTTGACTACAGTTTGTTCGCTCGTCTGGTTTAGTTGTTTTGCTGTGCTTCTATCCTTTACAGAAATACTGTTTCTAGAACTATTTAGGGAAACTTTGAACTGGTGTTCAGCAATACTAGTTTGTTATATCTCAAAGAGTTAGTTTGTCTGAACGAAAATGTACTCAAAATAAAGAGTTTGTTTAAGATGGATTTAGCTATCATTGTAAGGATTTAACCAGGAGCTACCAGAAATCAAAAGTCTACAAAACTAAACAACTTCCTCCTCTGAAGTTTCTTCTTTTCATTTTACTGCTGTTCTATACTTTCACTGTTGATCCACAGATAGAAACATAGGGAAGACACAGTAGCTAAATAAATGAAACTAAATGCGCATAAGCATAAGTTCACGGACCATTTATAAATAAATAAATTGCCCCATTCCTCCGAAGCAAATTGCTAGTAGTTTATACTATTTCCTGTTGTTGTTTATTGTTTCAACTATTGTTGTTAACACAAAACTGGTTAATCCAGTTGAATCCACCGAATTCTGCAAGCTCACCAACCACGCGAAAGTAGTATTAGTTTAGTTTCACTAAATCACGCAGTATTGTGAATATTTCATACTGATCTATGATTGTTTCTAAGAAGACTCCTCGAGAGGACAATATTTTATATTAATATTTTATATAAACTATTAGTAGAGAATAGCCGACCATCCAATACTTCGTCATCATTATTGGGTATCGTCGACTCTCCTAATTTCTTGTCTGTCGTTGATTCGTACCCAGTGTTTCTTGCGAACTCATGGGCTTATTTTGAGATCTTGATGTCATCAACTGGTTCAATACCTTTCCTTGTCAGTGGCTGCAGGTACTGACTAAGAAATATTCGACGAAATAAATTTAAAGTTTTTACTGTAATTCAAATGATAGAAAACACAATGTAAAGGCCCATTTTGTGAACTGGTTTGTCTTGGCTGTTCACATGTTGGTTTTCGTTATCATTTTATTAGCGGGAAACCTACGACAGCGATTCTTGTAAAGACAAGGGCAAAACATAAACTTGGTTACTGTAACAAGCACTTCTTACATCATGTTAGGAAAAATGAGTCTAATAGGAAAATATAAGGAATAAATGTTTTCATTGAAATATGTTAAAATAAGGGGACAAAATCTTTCCAATGAAATAAAATGAAAAATTTCCTTTAAAGATTCGCTGAATCTATAAATATGATAATTTTATCGAAAGCTTGAAAGAAAACAACATTAAAAAATGCATCATATGATTTCTTGTGATATTTTGTCAGCATTATTTATAATTGTTATATTGCAATTAATATGAGTTGGAAATAATTAAATATATTACAGATGCAAATATTAATAATACAGGGATATAAAAAGGATCGATGCTTATATCTTGTCCTAAATTGTCACTTACCAATATTACGTCACATGGCATTTCAGGGGCACGAACCATGAACGTATTTGATGAAATAGACAAATTTTGTCACGCTGGGAAAAAAAAATTTGCTGGCAAAGAATGCAGTCTATAACATGTTTAAACTATGCATAAATGAAGCAGATATTGTTCTAAACTTTCTATGGTGATTCTAATAGTTTCACGCAATATTATAATATAAGCGTTACAATCCCTGTTAAGGGCACGAAGCAAAGCAAGTCGAGGATATTACCCAGAAATTAACGATCGCTAAGACGTTTTAATTGTTAAATCACTCAGGATCTGTATAAGGTGTGAAGAACATGATAAAGGAGCACTGAATTCGCCTAATATTGATTTGAGTGTTAGTAATTCTTTGCAATGATTTCAGAAGTATTAGCACTACTTTTACAACCTCTGAATTTATGTGTGTTTAGTTAGGAGAGGCATGCCAATAAGAATAATGAGTATATTTTAGTGGTCCTATGTGACGACCGGAGGCAGCTATATGAATAATATTAATCTTTCTATTTTATGTTGTATTTAATACACGGGGAAATAGGGAAATACTATGTTAAAGTTCGCCATATGCTTAACATGGGAATTGTTCTATGGGGCAGAAGGTTTTATCGGGCAAAAACGTGTATGAGGGTTTACGGGGCAGAAATGTTTAAGGGGACAGAAGGGTTTTAGGGACAAAAAGGGTTATTGAAAGAGGAAAAAAGCCCAAAGAAACAAACACGCCTTGTGTAGTCTCCACACACCAACTATCAGACCATGCGCGGAATTATTGTAATACAACAAAACTTTCTATCCATCACACCATTAATACCATCCAACACCCCATACAGACAATCCAAAACGTCCCTTGTTGGCATAGAATTTAAGAGAAGATGAAATGTCACAAACATACTATCCATCACACCATCAGTGCCATCAAATACCCAATATACACTATCCAAAACATCTTGTGTTAGCTTAGAGTTTAAGGGAAGGATATGAAATTTCACAGACATACTTTCACACATAACGTATATCATCCAATACCCCATACACACTATCCAAAACGTAGGGTGTTAGCTTAGAGTTTAAGAGAAGGAGATGTAATCTCACAAAAACACTACCCATCCCATGATCTATACCATCAAATACCGCATACAAACTATTCAAAACATCTTGTGTTAGCTTAATGTTTAGGAGAAGAAGATGAATTTTCACAAACATACTCTCAAACACTATCTATACCATCCAACATCCCATACACACACTATCTACAAAGTCTTGTATTACCTTAGAGTTTGAGAACGTGATGAAATCTCACAAAAATTCTATCCATCTCAGCATCTACACCATCCAGCAATCACCCACCCGCACGCACGCACACACATCCAAAATCCAAAACCCCTTTTCCCCGTCAGTCAGTGGTGTAATAATGTGAGTGTACGTTGTTATCCACAGCATAGGAGAAACGAGATCAAACATTCTTAAATTTTCTCTCCTCTAAACACCTGTTTTGGCTGTACAGTGAGAGTGCGGAAGAGAGTGGCTTATAATCAAGTTATTCTTACACTGTGAAGTACCAAAATCGGACTACTCATGCACATAGCTAAGATATCTGACATTCGAAAGCCCAACTTGACTGAAGGTTTCATATCATCCATGTGCCAAAATAAGTCTAACTACCGAAACAACACAAGATTTATATTTATCTATTGAAGAAAAATCGTTCTTCAGTTTTATTAATATAAGTTTTTCGCAAAATTAGAAAACCAAAATAACATTTCTTGTGACTACTGTCACAATTTTTTAAGATATCTTAAATCAGTAACAGAGGCCATTATGATTTCAATCTGAATCATTTTATAAGAAACTAAAGTTCGTGTATTTATGCAACAGAGAGAAAGAGAACAGACACTATGAGAGAGTATCATATTTTCCTACTTTTCCAATAACAATCAACATTGTTTCTAAAATATCACATGAGTGAAATGGAGAAGTAGCCTACTAAAATCCTTTTCTCTAGAACGTAAATGTAAATTTCTCACAATATGTTACATCTAAACATTCCGTGATATATTTTGAATGTACAAGTTTCAAAACTAAAGTCACATATCTTTTAATTGCTTGTATACATTTCGACTTTGGAAAATGATAAGTATTGCAAGTCATTATCACAAACAGAAATAAAGATAGGGGTGTGATAGTTGTTGTTTGTATAAATCCAGTACACACTGTAGCACACCTGTTCTGTTTGATACTTATATCAAGGACACAAGACATTTTATACCTTTCATATAAGTGTAATGGGTGTTCAAGGTTACAATCCTTTTGGTATTGATTTAAAAGGAGATGTACTCTGGAAACATTCTATCCAACAATCCATACGCATTATTCAAAATCCTTTTTCCCTATGATGAAATGGAGTGCATGGGTGAGTGCGTGTGTGTTTATCCAAAGCATGAAAAGTCAATAGAAAGAGGCATTTACGTTTTCTTTTTGTATATTCTCCGTTTTGAAATCCCAATGAGCATTTCACAACATGTCATTAAAAGTTCATTTCTTCTTTCACTGTTTGCCTTTCTTTTTGAATTTCTTCACTCTCATGGGTTCTTCTGTTTCTTCTAGCCGTTTGGAGTTTTTTTGATTTCTTGACGGAAATGGATTCTTCATTTTCTGAATGCCTTTCCTTTCTCTCTTTCTGCTTTTTTTGTTTGTTTTCTGTTGTCTTATGGCACTCTGAAGACCAGTGTACTTTCTTTTGACAATGCTAAATACTATCTTGACTTTGTATCTCTTATCTCATGGCGTTCCTGTGTTTTGATGTTGTGGACGTTGTGTCCTTTCTCCTGACAGATATAGCAAGTATTATTATTTTTATCTCGTGAGGAGGAGTAGTCTGTTGCCTTCTCTGAAGTAAACTCTTGAAGGACACTTTCTAAAGTTCTGATCGAAAACAGCGGTCTACTGTGCCAAATCCCTGACCAGAAGGGTAAGCTGTGTTGACTCTACCATCTTAACTGTTTGACAGCCGAATGAATACTCTTAGGGCAAGACACATGTCTTATATATAAAAGAAATTACCACATTCGAGAGAATCAAAAACGTACATCCCAAAAATTTAGAACCGCCGCTTACAACTACAGGGTGAATTTTAAAGAGTTCAAGTCTGAAGTGCTAGGGAAGAAAGTAGAAGGTTTCATCACCGATTGGTCGGATTTCTTGCTAGAGACACTGAAACGACAATGCCAAGCCAAAGAAAAGGACTGTTTGAGACTCCCCATTCATCACTACAGTTTGAAGGCATCCGCCTGGATCAATTTCAGCACCCCAGCACAATTGACACTGTCGAAAGTCATCGACAATATTCAACACCTTCAGCAATTTAACAAGTTTCACATCACGGTTGGAACAGCCATACTTGGCATGACCCACACTCCCCTCCTGAAGGGAGCGGGTAACGCAAACGAGTGTTATTGGTAGATGACATTTGCAGCGCCAAACACAGAATTGTCATAATTAACAACTCCCAAGACTACATGTCTTTCGCCCGAGCAATCATCGTAGTTCAAACGTATGCCGACAAGAACGAAACCAAAGAATGGAGACTCGGACAGAATCAAACAATAAGGAGATGTAGAACTCCTGATACAGCAGGCAGACATGTCGAAAGACAATGTCTGTGACATTCCTGAAATGCAAAAGCTGCAAGACGTCTTACCTCCACGCTACAAGTTGCAAGTATACCCTCAAGTGGTTCGTGGAACTCTAGTGTTACGAGGCCCCGATTTCCCAGAAGGAAAATCCATTCACAGGCATCACCACTAAGGACATTTTGATGACATTACCGGTATCAAAGTATCTCGTGGATACGGATATTTTCAGTGAGAAATGTGACCAATGGTTTTACAATCGAGAGCAACACATTCATTGCGGAGAGAGATGCCGAGGTTGTTTAAAATTTAAACCCTGCATTCCAGAAGTAAAAGAACGAATCCATTGTTCAGCTTGCCATCGAATCTTTGGCAGTCCTACCACACATCGAATGGCGCAAGGTCTGCAGCAGAAAAGTAATTGCTAGTTATTGAGATTGTGCTCTACCCGTTGACATCTTATTCGGTTTAACAATGCAAAGCAAACGTTTATAAAGGAAACAAGCTATGTCGTTTTTGTCACAAAATGGTAGATTTTGAACATCCATGTTACATACACCTCGGAGAAGAAGAAAGACATCAAGGATGCCCAGAAGAAAAAGTCACAAGTGGATTTCATCTTTTTTTTTTTATTTCGAATGTATGCAAGAGACCAGCATTCATATCCCTAATTTCTGCGTCTCTCATCGGGCTTGCGAGAATTGCATCCAAGAGCATTTTGTTTTTCATTGTCAACATTGTAGCAAGTTTCCAGGAGGACGTGAAAATATCTTTCAAGGATCCAACATTCGTCCCGATTTTACCAATGGATATAAGACCATATCGATGATATTTGGAGCCAAGACGATATTCAACGTTATGCCGTCACTATGATATAGTGATAGCTTACAATGTTTCGGAATATAATGGACAATTTCTTCTGAAATACTACTCTGAACAATGCAGCGAATTCCCTAAATTTACCATGAACGGAACCAAGCTAATCTACATGAAAGCGGGACAATTAGAGTTTAATGTTCCATGAGTTATTTGGCCATGCCTTTGAGTCAAATGCCTAGAAAGGTTTGGAATGACAATATTGGTTAAAGTATATTTTCCACACTTTCTCAAGACTCTCACTAATACGACACCGACAATATACACACAGAATAACTAGAAGCTTTTGCACGTGGCACCACTTTACGCTATTAACCCATTTGACTTTCAGGAAGAAATGTTACAGAGCTGCCGATCCGATGTGGATATTTTACGCAGTTGCTGTTGTTGTGGAAAAGTTCAACAATTTTTTTTATGGTTGATTGGGAATTAGAAGACCAAAACATGGTCTACGAATTTCATGGATGCTTATTTCACAGATACCATACCTATTACTCTCAATGACATACCAAAAGGCAATTCTTTAAAGAATTGTACGAAAACCTTACCAACCACGAGTACAGTTAGAACTTCAAAGACATCATTTGGTAGAAATGTGGGAGCACGAGTACAATCGACGTTTCAAAACTGATCCCGAGTTTAGACGCATTGTCGAAAGTTACGAGGTGGCGGACGTCATACCTCTGGAATGACGCGACAGCCTTTTGGAGGACGGACGAATGTTACATGCTTGCTGTACGACGCGGACGAATATCGAGGAGAAGAAATCAAATACATCAATGTGTGTTCGTTCTATTCTTTATTGTCGATTTCCAACAGGCACCCCAAAAGTTGACAGAACACATCTACGTGGAAAACATTCGTTGATGCGAAGGTTTGATCAAAGCAAAATCTTACATACCCCTGTTTTGTACCATCCCGTCTTGCCACACCGTTGCAGTACCTGTGCCGAAAGTTGTAACCAAGACCAACCTTGTCATAACACCAAGGAAGAACGCGCTTTGACAAGAATGTGCGTCAGCGTGGAATTGTTTCCTGCTCTGGATCTGAGATTCCGCCTGTTAACAGTTTTCGAGATTTACAACTCTCCAAACACAGATTTTTGCCAAAAGGACGACGACTCTCAGAAAAGCATTATCTCTGGCTACGTCAAAGCATTTCTTGAAACTAAAACAAGAAGACAAAGGTTATTTCTCTAGGTGTCAGACTCCCAAAGAGAAAGAAAAAGTCGAAGAACAGTACCGTTCCATGCAATGCATAACTTTAGACCATGTGGAAAGAACAAAGGAAGACACTTGTTTACCAATATCATGCTTAATTGCTTGTGGGGAAAATTGGGACAACATACTAAACATCCGAATGGACCTTCACCCAAACAATTAGCCAGAGATGGATTTGTTTTCTTGGGAGAAGCAGATAAGATCCAATACTTTAGTTGTGGTGTATCACTTTACGAATGGGAGCAGAAAAACTAGGCTTGCCTGAAGCATGCTAGATTGTCTCCGCACTACCTTCCTTTGGTGGAAACCAAGAAGTAATTTCATCTTCATGAATATTTCATGTTTCCTTGATTCACATAAGGTCAACGTTTGTTTAAAAAGGTTCGTCCCAGTCTAGCACTAGACGAAAATAAAACTAAGTTTAAATAAAAAAAAACAGATTTATTTACACAAACATTGGAACCACATATCCACAATACAGACAATCATACCATACATGTCTATTGTTTACCCATCTATGGGTACTGACATGTACCCGATACTGGAGAAGGGTATTTTGTTATTTACAATGACTATTTTATATTACGATTTACCGCTCCGCTGGCCTAAGTGTTTAGAGCGTCACCCTCGGATGCGGGAGGTCCTGGGTTCGAACCCCGGCCAAGTCATACCAAAGACTTATAAAAATGGTAAAAACAGCTGCCTCACTTGTCGCTCTGCATTAAGAAGTTAGTGTTAGGACTGGTCGGCCTGGTGTCAGGATAATGTGACTGGGTGGGGCATCATGCTACATGTCTGCGGCATGATGCCCCAGTGCTAAATATCACTATAAGCTGTCACACTGCAGACATCGTAGCAATATAACTAAACAATTGTTTAAACTACATTAAACATCTAAATCACACACACACACACACACACACACACACACACACACACACATTACGATTTTTACATCAGAAAACCTCTCATACTGGTGTATTGTAGGGTCAGTAATTTGTCTTAATTTATTTTCCTACGCTATATCTGCTTTGGGACTGTTACCCTGGATTCGAATTAAGAGGTTTGGTAGTATGTCTCCATAAATGGGGAAGTGTGTATTCCTAAATCGGACAAATTATAGTGATACTATTCTTGCTATGGATTCCAATTTCAATAATACCCGAAGCATTGCTTAGTATCTTTAACATTTACTACATCGGTGTAGAGTTTCTAAAGAATCATCCGTGATCTGCCGATGCAGACGTCTTTAGAATAAATACGGTACTTAACAAAGTATGCATCAAGGTAACTATATATTGTCATATAAGGCATGACATGTTCAACGTGTTTCAAAACGGACCTCAAGCACGACAAGCTTCAATAACGTGGCGCCTTCGGTTACATGAGGGAGTCTTCAGTCTTCTCTCCATCACGACACGTCGCGGAGGAAGAATGTATTTGCGTGAATTTATTAAGAAATACGAGGACATAAAACTATAAATATCCTTGGAGGATTACCAAAACCTTTTATATTTGTTTTCGTTGAATTTGGGACGTGTGTGTGTATGTGTGTGTGTGTGTGTGTGTGTGTGTGTGTGTGTGTGTTAGTGACTACGTTTCTGGGATATCATTTACCAGCAGACTCATTGTGGACTGTTCATGAACAGTACCTGCAAAGACATCATGGTCACGTCAACTTTATCTGTGCAGAAAAGACAAATTGTGAAGAAGACATTCGTCGAAAATTGTCTACGCTCGACACTTACCAAGAAATGTGGATAGCTTAATGGCTACGCCAACAGGTTCACGAATGGAAAGATGTATTTGACTAGAAACGTATTCCTTCTATGCTTGAATGAAAGAAGTGGTTGGCTATGCCAAAGATTTGTGTTAATGAACTTGACTTACAACCGGAAGTGAACGTGACATTCACATCCGTGTTAACAACAGTGGGAGAAGAACTAGACCAGGAGGAAAACCACGTTCAAGACAGTAAAGTCGTCCACATCGTCACGAATGAAAGACCATCGTAGAAGAAAAAAAAATAGATACTGTGCAGGGTGTAGAGACTAAACGAACATTTGAACGTGTCGCTAGAGATCCTGCGGCACACTTTGATCGAGTATGTTGAAAATTGATTTGCTTGTATTCCACTCTGTTTATTTAAATTTGTATTTTATTGATTTACATAGTCATTTCTATCTTAGATATTTGTATATTTAATTTTTATTAATTTGTTTGAATACTCAATAAACGTGTCTTCAATGTACAAAAATATCTTGTGCTGTCAACCAAGTGCAATATATATTGGACAGAAATGATTCTCTCATTTACGAATTCAAAAGACCAGCACGCCACATTCATCATCGACTGAGTATTTATACCCCCATAATTCCTGTCGAGGATTTTTTTAATGCTCGACATGTGGTCGAAATGATTGCCTCTATGTTCAACGAACAGTTTGGTGCAGCCCTGTGAAATACGAACAAGGCTGTCAAAATTGATTATCATCCCATTACTCGTCCCCTGGTCCTCAGTTTAAATGACTTCAAAACCCATGCGATTACTTTTGTTCTACGTTGTTTGATATTTTGGGTGGAATCACTACTAAGGTTCTCAAGAAAGACATCAAGAGCAACGAGGAATTCTTCACGTATTGTTATATCTCCAGGTGCCGCTGCTTAGCGAAGTGGATTTGCACTTGAATAACAAACTCGCTATCAGCAGCATTGACACTTACCCCTACCGAACGTACCTAGAAAATCTCTTGGCCTACGGAAAAAGAAGCCAACAACGAATATCTCGATTATTTCGTGGTATGGAAACCTGACACGTTGAAGTTCAACGACACATCAATAATTAATGGTGATGATGTTAAATACAATGTGGGATATAACGACCAAAGAAACAAAATCAATCAAGGGTGCAGTTTAGAATTGATTTATCGTTTACGTGGAAGTGAAAACCTTCACCCTGTGCCTCTGGACAACTATCCAAGATCGAGGATTAGTTTTATCAAGAACAGTTACCCAACCGTTTACTCAATGGCATCGTTAACAATTCAACCCTCGCGTTTAAACACTTTAACGTGTCCAATATATAAATAAGTCAAGATGGCCATACCTTGTGTACCAGACCTTTAGAACCTAACTTTGCCCAGAAAAACTACTTGAGATCTTACTTGTCCCTGTTTGAAGGCACGGGGCAGTTAGGTACCAACACAAGCCACGTCATTTCGTACGAAGATTATGCAGGAGTGTATGCTTTTTTAGAGTTTTGATTTCACTCCTGACAAAGGCAGCGAAGAAGGTTATTTCCATCCAATAAAATCCAGCCATTTTTGCGTGAGCTTCAGCTTGCTAGAGCTGTATCCATCACGGTGAACGTGATCTTATAAGCAGAATTTGATAATACTCTGGAAATCAACAGCTTGAGAAAAGTGATTCTAGACTGTTATGGTTGAATGCGAACCATTTCTGGAATACGGGGCATATTTGGAAATGGGTAACGAGAGTGTCATTGAGTCTAAACGAGAAGTAGACAAACGAACTACAGAAGCAGTAATGCAAAGATATAGTCATGATTTAGAGACGGCCAGAACAAGAAGGACGTTTATTTTCCTGTTTTGCTAAGCATCTGGCTTAAAGAATCGCAGATCTCAAGCTTGATGAATATTCATGTCCAGAACGGAGAACGAATGTGCAGTTAAAAGGGATGAATATGAGCCGAGACAAAAAGCTGGAAAGTATCTGGACGATGCTCGGGTTCTTATAAGAAAAGAGGATGTGTTCAGAAAGTGGTATCGAGACTTGTGTGACAACTCCTTCCCTCCATTGACTTCGGGGAACCACATTATCGAAGCTCTCATACAATGGAGTAAGGAGCTGGGACGTAGAGCGAAGACTTTTCAGACATTTTCAAGGAAAACGTTAAGTGTGAATTGTTGATTAAGCATTACCTGTGCGAATTAAAGGAAGGAATTATGTAGTGTGTGCTTAAGATGAAATTCCTCATCACAAACCAAAAGACATTCAAGAGTATGTCATCAACACCGACGACTGTCATCAACCCATTTGGGTAGCCGTATACTTTCCCAACGTTCACATCGATTCTTGGTGCCTTTAGAAGATTACATCATAGACTTTATGAGAAGTAATGTAAGATCGGCTCCCTTCAATAATGCAAGGAAAAGATTCCATGGTGTGTGGACACTATTGTGTGCATTTTTTTCTTCAATACAGTCTTGGATAACCTTTTAAAAAAAATTTAGTTACTTGTTTTGATAGTAAGTAAATTAGAAATGATGATAAAGTAGAAAGATGTTTTGTGAACATTATGGTTATCTTTTGTCTTTGCTAGGAAAAGTACTGAGCATATGTTGGAAAATTGGCCTAAATCAGCGGAAGCAGAATTTTACTGCATAAAGAGGTCAGCCTTGTATTATGTTCATGTTTAAAATTGTTGACTTGCTGATTAGTATTTGGTGTTTGAGAGCTTCTTCGTGTGATTAAAGATGTTGACGTTTGAAAAAAAAAGTATTTGTTGTTTTCAATTTAACTATGAATATATGCTCTTTCACTTCTCTCTATCACTCTGGGTCAGATTTCTCTCAAATTGAAATTGAATGAAGTTTTCTTTCACTTACTTTCTTTAGTGTGTGTAATTGCGTACGTATGTGTGTGGACTGTTGTATTGTGTTGTTGTTGTGGTTGTTGTTGGTTTAACGCCATTTTTCAGCAAAAGATAGGCTATGCATGGCGGCCAGTATAATTGGTGGAGGAAGAACCCTGGAAAACCCCGGGAAGTTGGATTGTGTAGATGGTGTGATAGATAGCATTTTTGTGAGATTTCATGTCTTTCTCTTTAGCGATAAGTTAACGTACGACGTTTTGGATGACGTGTGTGTGGTGTTTGATGGTATAGGTGGTGTGTAAGAGTATGTTTGTGAAATTTTATCTCCTCTTAAACTCCAAGCTAAAACAAGACGGTTTGGATAGTGTGTATGGGGTATTGGATAGTGTATCTGGTGTGATGGATGGTATATTTGTCAGATTTTAATATCCTTTTCTTAAATTCTAAGCTAACACAAGTCGTTTAGGATAGCATATGTGGGGTGGTGAATGGTATAGATTGTGTGATGGATGGAAAGTTTTGAATGGAGTACAATTACTTTGCCTAAACCTTCTGCCCTTAGTCTAATATTTTGGTGTGCTGATACTACACAAGGCGTTTTGGATTGTGTGTTTGTGAGTATATTTGTGTGTTTGTTTCTGTTCCTATAAACCCTTTTATCACTATAAACCCATAAACTGTTGCCGTATAAACTATTCTGCCTCATAAAACCATCTGCCCAATAAACCCATTACCATGTCAATCCAATGGTGAAATTTAACAGGATTTCCCGTATTGCCTCCACCACAATGTCAAATACTACGTCAGATAAAAGGATTAATTTTATTCCTATGGCTTCTCCCAATCGCCACATATAACAACTTATTTTTATGGGTTTGGGGAATTTCGGGAAAGATTTCTTATCTGGTATCTTTGCTTGGATCTTGGTAAAGGCTTGCTGAAAGCTAATACAACCAAGCAGGATGGAGAAAGTATGTCTGTCTGTCTGTCTGTCTGTCTGTATGTATGTATGTATGTATGTAGCATTTTATGGCATCTAAGAACAACGTCTTTATGGCGCCAAAAAAGGTAAATTGAAAAAAGAATGCGTAAAGGAAATGTGCACAAATTTAGAACGATACACGTTAAAAACAAATTGCGGCAATCAAATACAAGATAATCGTATAGGTGTCAAAATGTTCTAAAATGTATAATGTATAAATAGTAAATGATACATGTAAACATTATAAATTCCTTTAATCGTATCGTTTAGACAACTGTAAGATATGCAGGGATATTTTCATTTGATACAATATTCCATGTAATAGCGTAATCGACCCTAGAGAGCACATTACGTATTGACTTTGTGCTTCTGTGTATTCCTTTTTCCATCATTTTCCGTCCATGTCCGGTTGTCTTGGTACAGCCTATATAATTGATGTCCTAAGCGCTTGAATATACTTCACAGGCGAACGATTAAAACCTTCAGAGTATTTAATTATGGCATTAAATCTGAACATATTGGAATCCTCGAATGATATTAGTCTTATATACTCCAAGACACGGAAAAATATAGGCTTACAATTATTTGATAATCTGAAAAAACGTTTTGTCATCAGTCATGTTTTCTTCTGCATTTCTTTTTATCAGATGCCGTTCGAAATGGTCATTTTATGAAATATGAAACTGCGAAAGTAGACGTGCATCATCTCCTTTGTCTCCTTTCTTCTTCTCAGACAACCATTACCACAAAAACTAAACCAATAAGAGCAGCTATCGGAGATAAGGAAGAGCAGCTATCGGAGATAAGGATTCTGAATATGTTTGTAAATGATCATTGGCAAATTTCAAAGATGACATATTGAAAGAAGATAGATTCAGAGTCAAATTTTAAGTCCAATTGATGATGTATCTCTCTATTTATCCATTTTCTAGGTGTCAATCTATAGCATTCGTGTTGAGCCACAACTTAAATTTAGACCTAAAAAATAGATCAAGAGATGGATATTTAAATAAACAATTACATAAAATAAATAAATACAATTATTTCCAAAATGCCGAACTAATATCGATACACGGAAGAGAGTGATACGGGGTCAGATTATTGCGGTAGTTACATATACGTGTAAAATTGAGTGTCATACGAGATGTGCCGTTTGAATTATTTGTATATTTTTACAGTATAATAGTCACCGAGTCACTCATTTTGAAAGAGAACAAAATGAGAATGATCGATATCTGATTACTGTGAATTTTTCACTCCTGAAGCAAATTAATTTAAAGTTTCACCGCTCTTTTATAACTACTAAAGTAGACGAATCTAAAGTCGTTTTCAATTTTGGGTTTTTCTCCTTTGTACGCATTTCTACAACTTTTTTATTTCCAGTTTAAAATATATAAAGTACGGATTCATCAAATGCCTAGGAATTAAGAATTTTGCATGAAGTTCCTTTAAAGTAAAATTTTTTCATTAATATTGTCATTTTCATTTCCTACTTATGGGAGTCTTATATTGTTAGAAAATGCAACACAACTTTTATCAAGTTCTTAATTTTGAAAATTATAACTCAAGCTTGAGAAAACAGACAGGTTTAAATCAATTTCTTTTTACTCTGGTATTTCCATCATGTTGGTTTTTCTTATGTGCCTCCCCCGTCTCTCTCTCTCTCTCTCTCTCTCTCTCTCTCTCTCTCTCTCTCAACAAACGGTTCGGATTATTTCCTGTGGATGCTTTCTCGATGCATTAGTAAACCCAGTTAATATAGTCATGCAAATAATTTTCCAGCTGATTAAAACCTTATCATGCAAATCTTTTTATTGATTAGGTTTCTCCATTATCTGACGAATTTGAAAATGAACACGTTATTAGTTATTGAGCTTAATTTTGATAACCGATGGATTCATTGGTGAGAGGGTATATTCTCGACCACGTCGTCGCCGAAAACTGTTCACTGTTACCACTATCTAATGTCGAATATTTTAACTACATTCACGTCATTGATTTTAAAAAGATTCCATATTGTGAGACTTCTGATGCAAAATTCATAAATTTTAAAATAAATATTTACATCTAAAATTCTTCATTCGAACGTAGAAATAATAACTTTATTATTTCTGACTTGATAACATTGGGTAAACATGAACTACTGAATTCGACATTTGTTATTTCCAACACCATTGGCAGCTTGCTGTCTCGAAATATCCATGTTGAAGCGGAGTTGGCAGATCTACTGTCAGCGTAGAGGCACCAATGTTAAGTATAAGCAAAATCACCATAAGCGTCATTGTCTTGTTTACTCTTGTAAAATATGTGTGTATTTAACGCAAATAATGAAGAACAGTGAACTGTAAGGTTCATTAAAGCATATGAACATATATGCATATACATTTAAATTTTTTTTAAATATTCTTAGATTAACGATGTCTTTGTTTAAATCCACCCTATCCTGTTCGAAAAGTATCATACTTTAGTTTGAACCGAATGTAAAATCTTTAGCATTCTTCGCAGTATAGTCCAATGACAAAAATCTTTATTATTCTTCGCAGTATAGTCCAATAACAAAAATGAGACATTCGACTATAACTTAGTTTGCATCAGTTCCAGAATTTTTAGAATTGAAATGCCAGTTCCTAGATTCTAGTGCGTTTTATCATATGGGTTTATGCGTTTGAACACTTTTTACAACACCTCTTAGCTATTTATGTGGTTTATTAAATTTCTAACGCTCATACGAGAGAGAGAGAGAGAGAGAGAGAGAGAGATGAAAAACAGAAATTTTCAGGTTTAATTTTTTAAAAATTTATTTTGGTTTTTCAACATAGAGTCAAATTATTCCCAACTCCAGTGGTTTTTAAATCGAGAATCTAAACCTTAATAAAAGGGTTGGAAATTTGGGTTTTACTATGTTTTAAAATACGTATCCAATGTACTATTGAATTTTGGGTTTTACTATGTTTTAAAATACATATCCAACATACTATTGAAATTTGGGTTTTACTATGTTTTAAAATACGTATCCAACATAGTATTGAAATTTGGGTTTTACTATATTTTAAAGTACGTATCCAACATAACATTGAAGTTTGGGTTTTACTATGTTTTAAAATACGTATCCAACATACTATTGAAATTTGGGTTTTACTATGTTTTAAAATACGTATCCAACATACTTTGAAATTTGGGTTTTACTATGTTTTAAAATACGTATCGAACATACTATTGAATTATTAATTTTGGCGTCAATTTATTTACTTTTACTGATTTTAGATAATTTCCTTTGAGACTTACATTTTTTTTTTCTTTCTTTCTTGTACACGTCATATTAATGGACCTCGACAAATTGACCTTTAAAGGGTTATATTTTCTTTTGCCGTGTGTCTGGTTTAGTGGGTTGTTTTATTTCTGTCCTTAATGAAAATACTGTTTCTAAACTTATTTAGGGAAACGTTTGCACTGGTGTTCAGTGCTATCAGCTTTTTTTCAAATTTCAGCGAGTTAATTTGTCTAAAGAAAATGTCAAAATAATGGTTTGACTTAAAATAAACTTAACTATGATTTTAAAAATTACCAGAGCTACTAGAAATGAAAAGTCGTCCAATCTAAACAAATACAACCACTCTCAAAAGTTTCTTTTGGTAATTTTACTAATGTTTTATGATTTTACCGTAAAATTGCGAAACCCCGAGAAGACATAGCAGTTAAAAAATTAAATACGCTTGAAGCAGAAAGTTCACGGACCATTTTATCGTACCGGTAAACAAAAATATCCCAAGCCTACCCCACCATAAAAACAAATTGGTATTATTTTTGTATTTTTTCCTCTTGCTGTTTATTGTTTGACCCACTGACGCAAAACAGAGATGGTTAGAACTGGTTAAACCAGCTAAAACCAATTAATTCCACCCAATTCTGCAAGCTCACCAACTATAAGACAACAGTGACAATTCAGTTCCGCTAAATCACGTAGCATTGTGAATATTTCATGCTGATCTATTTTTGTTTCTAAGAAGACTCATCCAGGACATAATACTTAATATGAATATTGTATATAAAGTATTATTGGAGAATTGCAGACCATCCCATACTTCGTCATGATTACTGGGAATGTAATACCAATTAACGGTCGCTGCCCAACACATTTTACTTACTAAAATCATCTACAATCCATATCAGGTGTATAGTACCTGATAAAGAACATTCAATTCAGCTGATTTTAAACTGAGGTTTATTAATTCATTGCAATGCTGTCTGAAGTTCTGGTCACAGCACTGATTTTACAGGCTCTGAATTTATTTGTTTATTGTGAAGTTAGCAGAGGCAACACAGAAAATATTGCCACAGCTAGTGTGTATCGCTTGAATGACGTGGATTATCAAGAGGGGCTGGTTTTTTCTACTTTTGTGCGTGAAGATCTGATAGAATGTGTTGCGTCTTGTGTCCAACGAACAGCCTGTGCTTCCGCTTACTACGATCCACTTAAAAGCATGTGCTCACTTAACAACGCAAGACTTCCGAATTACGTCTTGGCTCCTTCTTACATTGGACAAGATCACAAGCTGTACATAGATTTTATCGGATACGTGGAAACTACGGTGAGAGATTGTAACAAATGTTTGTACCTTTTTTCTCTCCTCCAGTGTTAAAGAGGAATATGTTGTTTACCTTTTATGTCCAAGTTATAAGGTCTTCCATTACATTTGTAATTAATTTTGTTGCCGCATTAAACGTTTTAAAGGACTATATTGTTTCAAGGAATTAGGTCTTTGGCGTAATGATACAACATCAAGGTCATATTCGGATATAACTTGTTCCAATTTAATCCAACTGAATATTTTTAATATTTGTTCTGTTTGTCCTGCAGGTGTGTTATTTCATCACCAATATCGTTCCTGCTGGTTAACTTTTCAAGTACTTCACTCAATTCAATTAAAATTAGTATGAAATTCAGTTTAAAAAGATATGCCTGATTTTCCGTTTTGTCCTTTTGAATTTGATTTAGTTATAGCCATTAAAGACTTTAGTGTTTGTCAATACCTTACCACTCGATAACTGTTGATGAAGTTATACAGTTTTACACGCGTTTGGTGTGGGGCTTAAGTCCTGAAGACATGTTAAAAGTCGCTCAAGTGTAAGTTTAATTGAGGTTTGGTCACTGTTGGACCCCAAACCGTCCAGGCCTACCCAGTAGGCTTGCCTCTTTGCACCCATGGGAAAGGCGCCAAGTTAGTTTCATCAGCATGATATATATATATATATATATATATATATATATATATATATATATATATATATATATATATATATATATATATATATATATATATATATCATACTGTATTAAAATTGCCGTTAACAAAGACCCAAAACTAAGGTTTTGAATCGTTATCCAGAATTTCCTCCAGTTAACATTATTCTCAGGGTTATACAAGGCATCCACGTCATATGGATAAAAACCTGGTTTAAAGTTTAAGGAGTGTATTCTATGGCTTTGGATGAATTTCGGGAAAGATTTCGCATCCGATAGATTTGCAAACGGCCTGATGAAATCTAATGCAACCAAGCAGGTTGGAGAAAATAGGAATAAGGCGGTCATTTATATGTATGTAGGTATGTATGTAGGTAGGTAGGTAGGTAGACAGGCAGGCAGGTAGTCATATATGTATGTATATATGTATGTATGTATGTATGTATGTATGTATGTATGCATGCATGCATGCATGCATGCATGCATGTATGTATGTATGTATGTATGTATGTATGTATGTATGTATGTATGTATGTTATTACGTGTAGGCTCGTACAAATGTAACAAAAGAAAAGAGTGAAGTCAACAAGCTTTGTAAATTTTAACAGAATAATTTATTTCCCTAGAAAACAATGTAAAAATAGGAAATAGGACTTACGGTTTGTGAATATAATCCAAAAATTAATCCTAAAGTTGAAAAATATAAGTCCTATCACTAAACAGTTCTAACTGAATCCAGGTTCGAATCTCAATGACGTTCCAATATGGAAGGCGATGACGTCAGATGATGTCTATACTGATGGTAACAGATCCTCGATTGAATCACAGTTTATGTTTCCGTATAGAATTCCAGAATGAATTTCCACTGAATTTCTTTGTCCCAGAACCTTTTATAAAAAAGTACACTTGTTTAGTCTTCTAGAGAATAAATTATTTAATTCCAAGAAAAGAATGAACTTCAAAAACAATCTGGCAACAACAATAATAACCTCTTTAGCCCTCAAGGTTTAAAATACAACTCAATAGATCTAGTAGAAAATGGCTGTTTTAAGCCTCGATTTTAGATCACATGGTAACTCACGTGATAGGCTACATAATTTACTAATCTGAACAGCGCAATATAAAAAATGCCATTTATCACGTATGCAAGAATAGCCCTATCTAAAAATCAAATTCTCACACTAAAATAAATTTAAAAATAAAACATTGTTTATTCAGACTAACACGTAGGCCGAAATGACCTTGGCAATAGCCAATCGTTTTCGCGTAGTGTTTACAAAATCTATGAACCAAAGTGAGCTAAAAATAGTGTTGAAGAAATATTTTTACGTTCTAAACAAATTGAATTTACTGAAAAAAATCAAATCCAGTGAAAATAATCATTACAATAAAATGTAATGAAACAAAATTAAAATTAAAAAAGAATTTAAAACCAACACACAAGCAATTTAATTACATATTCGTAACAATGTATGTATGTATGTATGTATGTATGTATGTATGTATGTATGTATGTATGTGCGCGTTCATGCGTGCGTGTATGCATACATGCATTCATGTATGAAGCAGTTTACGGCACCTCAGAACAATAGTTCCTTTATGCTGCCATTAAAATGTAAGAGTCAAAAATGCAAACAAGAATTTTGCACAAATTTAGGAAGGCATACACTTCCAAATAAATGCAAAAATCAAATACAGGATAAAATATAAAGCATATACGTATCAAAAGGTTGTAAACTGTATATTATATACAAGAAATATATGTCCCAGGTATAAAATCCTTAACACCAATCGTTTGGACAACTGTAAGATACGCAAGGATATTTACATTTGTTTCAATGTCTCATGTAATAGCCGTCCTAGACCGTATAGGACACATTACATATCACCCTTGTGCTTCCGTTTATCCCTCTGCCATTCCATTTCCGTCCATGTCGGGTCGTCTCGGTATTGTTTATATCTTGAACGTTTGTTTGATGACCTAGGCAGTTGAATATGCTTCACAGGCAAACGACTACAACCTTCAGAGTATTTGATAATGCGATTTATGTAATTAGATCATTCGTTATTTCAAGTTTTGAAGGATACGAAACTTTCGTTCTTCATGACTAGCAATGCGTACATTTATTTGATAATCTTAAGATTATCTCATGTTTTCTTCTGCATTTCTATGCACGTGATGCCTTTCGAAATGGTCAATTCATGAAACATGAAACTGTGAAGTCTGATTTGTACCATTTCCTTTGTCTGATTTTTACGTTGCAGACAACCACTACCACAAAGAAAACAACAACAAGCACAGCTATTGCAGGTAATAATTTTAAATCTGTTTGTAGATGACAATTTGTAAAATTGCAAAGCTGACATATTGTTATAAGAAGAAGGATCTTAAAATGCTTTAGTTGGAAGAAAAATATTCCTTCATTTATCTTGTTAGTAGTTTCTGCCTTGTACATTTTAAAATAAAAGTACAGTTCTCAAGTACCAAATTTACAATAATTCCGGCCATTCCAAAGATTCATTTTGATGCTGCCAATAGAAGCAGTATGAATTCTTGGTTATTCGAAACTACTAACATAAATTTCAAAACCTATTCATAGATTTGTTATCTATGTTCTAGGCAATTATACTTCACAGGTAATACTTGCTCAGGCCGATAAATCAGCCCAACATCTTTAATGATATTGACGGAAGTTTTAGGGGCTGATATCATCTATTCATTAAAAATTACTAAAATTTGCAGAGAGTTTCGTATGCACACATTGTTGTACATATTATACACTTACCGGAATTTCTCGCGGCTGATGAACTATCGTCAGCTGGAGGTTCTTCTTAGCGATATGTACATACTATTTCCGGATCAAATAACCAGATACCAGTAATGTCTCAACTGTACGCTTGTGTATTCCGTAAAGATTTGCATGCAATGAAATTTCACATATTAATAAACAATGACATCATACCCACAATTGTCCATTAGTATCAACACTGATTTGAAGGGTTGGTGTATTGGACCATATGTTTAGCACTATTATCAATGACGTTCTAATTATCAATTATTACACCTGCAATATATTATATTGTTGAATTTTACCCAATACTTTGTATTATCTAACAATTTGTCGGCTATGACTCGCCAGCCAGACATCGTTATTGGTAATGAATATGTATAGTATGTTTCTTAAAACTTAATATCATGACTTGAATATTTGATTTTTCTAAACTTAAACATATGACATTCCATAGTTTGCCATTTTGACGGGCACTACTAATATAGCTTAGAAAATGAAAGAGGAGATAAACATCTTGAAATATGATGGAGGGGGTGAAATGGGAGAAAGAGCAGGAATTTCATTCAAGTCAGAGACAGATTTGAAGTACAATCTATGATCAATCTGTAAATTTGACTATCTTCTAAGTGTTATTATATGGCATTCGTGTGGAACTGTAGCTTAAACTTAACCGTAAATAAGTAGCTCGAGAGATGGATATTTAAATAAACAGGTACATAAAACTAAACAAATACGTATCTTTCTAGGATGTGGAGCTAATATTGATACCGGGAAGAGAGTGACGCGGGGTCCTACTTGGCAATGGAATGAACAGGTTAATTATATAGTTAACACATTTTTTACCAACAGTATAGTTAATTTCAATGTTGTCTTGTTGTCTACATTGGCTCCATCGTCATCGTCGTCTTGGAGCTATATATCATCATCATTGTCAGCTGTCGTTTTATTCATCACTATCTTAATTGTCATAGATATCATCATGGTCACCCTTGTCACTACTTTATGAAACAGCAGCGGCAATAAAAACAAAATCTGTTAATTTGTGTGTGAACATATTCCGGAGTAATAGCTACTATTCAAGATTATCCTCATGCGGTAATCAATCACAAACAATATTTATATCCAATTTAGTTCGGACACATTTATTCTGAATCAAACCATGTTTTGTTTTTTTTTTTCTATATAATTTAACACTGTGCTCTTATAGTTCATTCTTGTTCCTTTAGAATGCACAAGATGTGTCAGTGAGGTCTTTAGATGCACGTGTAGATATGTTACTGGAGTAGAATGAAATAAATTGGCCAATAATATCTGTTCCAATAATGGACATGGACCTTTTCATTATACAGGATGGGGGTGCAGGTAAGCCGGGGACTGTAAACGGGATATTCTCTGGTTATTGGTGGACGGTTACGTGGGATATGGGAGGATCGAATACCTACCGGATGGGGGAAGGATTCCAAGATCTTTGTGTCTTGTGATCTCTCT